>JAPYZL010012956.1:0-13188 GCA_030522825.1 Platygaster orseoliae
ATCGTTGTGAAAAATATAGTTCACAACTCGTTGAGTATCGACAGATTCACCATAAACGTCAAATCGGCAACGCAGAACTATATGGATTAGTGTGGAAAATTGTAGGCAAGCCGCTTCGCGGCTTGCCTACAATTTTCCACCCTAACCCATATGGCTCTGCGCTGCCAACTTGACATCTACGGTAAAACTCCCGATCCTTAACTTGTTGTGAAATATACTATTAACGAACCTCGTTAAAAAAAGTTCACCTTCGGCTCGCGTTGCACATCTCGGATTCTTTAAAAAAAACTTTTCCACATTCGTTTGAGACTATATTTTATTCAACAATGTGTGGAAATACCTGTTTTGCATCTCCCAAGGGTGGAAAAGTGGCCTTTTCCACACGGCGTTAAATGAACAATTTTTCACCTTTTCCATTTTGACAGCATACTTCTTATCTTCTTCCGAAAGAAACTACGTAGAAAATATAGCAATACAATGTTTATTTATGCTCTAAACTTGATTTGATATGAACACTGAACAGGAATCCAGAACTTTGAATTACTTGACATGAATTTCATATTTTTCAATTGCAGCTGCGAAATTTATAAGATGCTCGAAATTTTGCTTGTAGTCACTTTTCAGCGAGTCGCATTTAGCGCAAGTTTTTTGCTCGTTCGTTTCGACGACTCGAGAACACAAACGTAACAAAATCGCATCGCCCACATTCATTAAATGAACGTGTAGCACGGGCGAGCCGGCGGAGACCACCTTGAGGAGCGATTAATATAAAAGATCGCGCTCATGTGGCCTGAACTCGTGTTCTCGTCCTGCGCTCGTTCAAGAAGAAAAGCACGTGAAATTGCTTGAGACTGAATTTGTCATTCTCCTCTCTGTGCTCCCTTTGCAATTTCGCCACCAAGGCAAAAAAACTCGTGGACTCACAAGATGACGCGTTTTTAAATGACGTTAAACATCATCTTATTGCGGGTTAAATACTCTCTTCGGGATACGGGAAGAGTCATTTTGAATAATAACTAGTGAAAAAGACATTTTTCACAATGTGACAATATCGTGAATATTATTAATATAATATATAAATATTATGCATAACGTGATGAAGTACAATAGTGTATTCAAAGTTCAAGTTAAAATATTTCATCATACTTACAAGTTGAATTATTTCTTTCTAAAAAGAACCCTATGAGGTGTTACTGAGGTATCCTTTGCAGGAAAGAGAAGGTTTCAATATGATTCTACATAACGCTGGAAAATTTTACGATTCCATTAAAAAATTTCATTCGATATCAAATTTCATATATTTCTTCAGAACTACCGGCAACATAGAAAAATTACATAGATTTTAGTTTGTAGCCCGTTGTATTTACGAGCATTATACATTAATTGCGCGAATAAATAGCCTCGGGATCAGTCGGCAGACGGGCGAACCGGTCCGCCCGAAGCGCCTGCTGCGTTCACTTTTGGGTCCTTGTATCTATCGGTTTATTAAAAATTAATGACAAGAAATCCCATGTAAAAGCGTGTCTCGCGTGCTGCACAAGAATTAAATGAACTCATACACGATTCTTTCACGTATCTTTCAAAATAAGGCATTCTTCGATCAACATATAGCATTCTCATTAGGCAGAAAAGTCAAAAGAATGTTATTAAAATAGATAAAAGAAATTTATTGAAACATAAATAGTAATAGTAATAGTAAATTGTATATCGCGCTCACGGAATGTTCTCCTTTTCCCACTAGTCACACATCAGTATATTTCTTCACTAGTGCGGAAAAGTTTTTCAAACGAATCTGAAAGTTGCAATGCGAAACAAAGGCGAGTGTGCTAATCGAATGAGTTCCAAAAATTGCTTCACACTAGTCAAGGACTATATTTTATTCAACAATGTGTGAAAATGTCAGTTTTATATCGCCCGAGCGTGTGGAAAACTGGCATTTCCACACAATATTGAATAATAGTATATTGTGCGACTATTTGGAAAAGGAGAACATTTCACGAGCGTGGAGTTTGCCACGCAAGCGTAGCGTAAGCGGTAAACACGCGAGTGGAATGATTCTCCTTCGACCACTAGTCGCCCATAATACTTTATTCAACGACCGCAAGGAATATGTGATTGAGGGGCCCGCTGAGAGGAGGACAAATAATGGGTTACCTGACTGATGGGTGAAACAATGGCCCTGGTATTTTTTTTTTCACTTTCCGCAAGTGCGATTTTCCCCGAACTTCGGGCGGCATTAGCAGAGCATATACTCACTTTCCTCAACACCTATGATGCGTTGTTTTTTGTTGTTTTTCACTTTTTGACTTGTTAACGGTTGTTGACGTCTGGTTGTTTACGTCGCGTTTACTTTGAGGTTACGGCGCGCAATCGCGCGGATTCGATCAATATCGGTTATAGCTCCACCGTCACAATCGAAAAATCCAATATGGTTGCCGTGGGAAATATGAAATTTACATTTATTACATACGTGGATTTCAAATTCTCTGCGGCGGCCATATTGGATTTATTGAATGCGACGAAGGAGGATTCAGCTATGCCCGTTATACCCACATCGATACACAGGGCCGCCATGTTGTATCGACACAGCTGGTCACAGCGTGAGAGAAGTACGTACTTCTCCCACGGTTTAACGTGAGAGAAAAACTTTCACGTCAACAGTTAGGTAATTCATCATTTCTCTAACTCTCAACAGGGGTCCGAAATTACATATTCCTTGCGGGAGTTGAATAAAACAAATTCTTTTACGTCACTGACATTTTATTAATAATTTTTTCTCGAAGTAAGCACATAGAATTTTTTGTTTAATCGGTTGGCTTTATTTTAATAATTTCTTAATGTAATCTTCATTAGCTGATTAAACATTTAATACGTTTACATAAGTTGCCACGAATGATCGAAAAATTTTTTGAATAACATTACACAATCGAAACAAGCGTGCCGAGATTTTCGCACATCTCTTTTCGTCCGTGTTCGCGTATCCTCCTGCGCCTTTTTATCCTGACCACACAAGGCCTCAAAGTACCCAACGCAGCTGCCAACAGATCTGTGCATTCATCTTCGATCTTATCTGCGAGGCTGCTACGTGGCAATGAACTATTCCTTAGGACCATGCTATATGTGCAGATATACCTTGGCATGGTTTTTATTTCCTGTACGAATATACTTTTTTGCTCAAGTTCTTTTTCAGTCTGACAAAATATCCGTGCTATATCTAAAACGATTAAATTATAACGTATGAAACCTTGTACGACTGAACTTTTTTATAGGTTAGCCTATATGAATGAAAGCCTCAGTTAACAAAAAAATTTTTTATTAGATTTACTTTCAAAATACACGTAGACTAAAATAAAAAAATTTTTTCCTTTGGAATCGACAATTCTGCTAGTAATTTTCGACTTCAAGCTCTATGAATTGACTATTTATATTTTTCAACAGGACGCTTACATGTAAAAAAAATTGAATGTACCAATTCGAATCTCAATTTTGGGCTCTGAGAATGGTTTTATACTCAATTTGATTCATTTTATCTATGAAGGGATCAGAAAATAACGACTCACAGATTTCTTAAAATCAATTAACACCGAGCACCTCTTAAGAAAAGCTATTGAATTATAGAATCTCAATGAAAGCTTTTCCTAACTCCAGCTGCCAAAACCCAATTCTTAATTTTATAATTCGTCATTGTTGATTGGAAAAAACCGTAGGCTTATGCGGTTAATTTTGAGAACTGATCTAAGAGTTTGGAATTTCCAATGGGGAAGTCCAGTATGCTATTTCATTTTCGAACTCCTTTCGAAAACATTTATCCATTAAAAATATCTAAGGGGATTAAGTTTATTTTCTTGTTATTTGAACAAGTGCTAGTATTTATTATCACAAAAATGATAGTATAAGTTTCTGAACAAATATTTCCAGTTTGATGAATGGAATCGAAGAAAGATAAAACCAATTTAGAAAGTTTATCAGTTTTTAAGAAAATGATATAAAATGTGATTCGTCGTTTTTTTTCAGGCCGAACATACAACGATTTAAATCAGTACCCCGTGTTTCCATGGGTGCTGACCAATTACGATGCGAAAGAGTTGGATCTCAGCTTGCCGAGCAATTACCGGGATTTATCGAAGGTAAATCTCGACAATTAACGCGAAACGCGAGGGGTAAAAATAATTACTTGTAAACGTAGCTTCCTTTGCCTTTTTTCGCCATGTCTTTTCCATTTTGTGGCTCAACTATCCTTGACTATGCTGAAGTCATTGCCATTATTTATGTACATTGATAAGAAATATTTTTAATTGAATCAAATGTTGAACTGCAATGAACTTGGTCCGTGATTTGAATTTGGTTTTCACATATGTGACTTGGAATCAGGAAATAGGGTTTGAGGGAAAAAGCCGTAAGGCCTACATTTACACAGAGCGTAAAGGTAATATGAGCTTTACGGCTTTTCCTCTCAAACCCTATTTCCTGATTCCAAGTCACACATTTAACACAATATGGAGTACATAATTTGTAATATTTTGATTTTTGATTATTTTAAAGATGTATAGTTGTTTCCTCATGAAATTCAAAATAGTCGGTTATAAACTTTTTTCCTACTAAGCAAGTGTTCTTGAATTTTAGGATCAATGAATTGTGAATAGCATTTCGCATGATACTTGTCACTGTTTCTGTAGATCTTCAGCAACTTCAACAGTAAAAATAGTATAAGTTACTACAAACTACAGTTCAACAAAAAATCAAATTTCTATATTTAAACAAATATAATATTCAGGACGACAATACAGTTGATTGTAAATCAAACTTAATATTGAATACAATACATATATAAGAAACTGAAATAATTAAGTTTACGATTTTCTTTATGAAATCAAATACTTTTTTTTCTGTGTTTTTGGAAAGGTCCATCATAATTCAAGCATGATTGTATGTAAGCTACAATGTATTAACAAGAAACTTTTTTCTTTCTACGTAAATTATTTTTAAAAAATACGGTTTTTTGCGTTTTGTAGCCGATTGGAGCGTTAAATCCTAGCAGGAGGGACTTCTTCGAAGAGCGATTCGACACTTGGATGCACGACAGCATTCCTCGCTTCCATTACGGGACTCATTACTCCACGTCCGCTTTCGTCCTCAACTGGCTGATTCGTGTGGTAAGCTGACGATAAAAATGAAACGCGTAGCTGGGTTTTTATCAAGATAATGAAAAGGGGGAGGTGGTTAGAATTGATAAAAAATGTTAATAACCGATTTTTCAGGCTCGAGGAACTCGCGAAATTTATCAATAATTTGTCATAATATTTAGCATAATAATAAATACTATAATATAATAATATATAAAAATAATAATTATCATAATAACGAATTTGATAGTATAATATGTAGGTAAATCTCCTGAATGAGAATAGTAATTATTGATTGAACTGTTGTTTCCATGCCTTTAGTATGGAAACTTTTTTTTGAACCACGCGCAAAGATTCAGTATGATTATGACAATTTATATAATAAACTCCCCTTAATTCAGTACTGATTTCAGTGCTTTTGTACGTCACTTTTTTCATAAGGTTCTCTTTTAAGTATATAATTCCAATCAATGTTTTTCATTATTTCCAGCGTTTCTACATCCGCGATGTTCAGAGTGGGGGGTATTTATTTCGGAAACAAACAATTCGCGAGTCTCGTAAAATGAAATTCTTGCCACGAAACGGATTTGTGACGGAACGTAAATCTCAGGAGCACATTTTCGGTATCACTTAACACTAATCCGTGGGTGTTGAAAATACTTTCAGCGAGTTAAAGATGCCTATCTCCGGTCCGTATAAACGCACGTAAATTACTTTTAATCCGTTCGTTTCATCGATATTCAAACGAGGAAAAGAAAAAAAAACGACTGAAAGATAAAAAATGTCCACTTAAGTTTTTTGTTCCAAGGAGATAAATAAAATGCGCTACCAAACTCAAGGGAGATAAATACTACGAGTCCATTTAAAAGCGCGTCTATCAATAAAATGAACGAATAACTAGGGATAAAGAGGGTTGAAAAAAATGCCTTAAGTGGTCTTCTAGACAGTTACTTCAGAGGGCTTTTTTCAATACTAGGCGGAGCTTTTGAAATAAATTTCAGTCCCGAAAATTTTCCACTGATACAGATTATAACTCCCCTCCTCTTAATTATTTGTTGCCAGTATCCATGGAAAGGCATATTATGACATTCCGAAAACTTGAATTATATTGTATTTTGTTTAAGTGAACATTCGAGGCACTAAATTGACGAAGAAAATTATTATTCTGATTGCCAGGAACCAATGACAACCATGTTTTTGGCTCTGCAAAGTGGCAAATTTGATCACCCCGACAGGCTTTTTTCTTCCATCGCATTATCATGGAAAAACTGTCAACGTGATACGTCGGATGTTAAGGTTTGTCCAAGGATATCATATAAAAAAAATCTCTATGGAAATCGTCATTTAATTATTAAAACTGAAATTAAAAAAACATGTGGTATATATGTATCAATTAGAGTGAATGAACGTTCGTGATAATAATCTTGGGAAAAAATTTCGGAATAAGACTTCACTCTTACTAAATAGTTGATTCATTTAAAAATTTAGATTTCAATACTTCGGTTCTCCAGATTACGTATTCGATATTATAAATTTGTTAATCTTACATTCATAATAAATTTTTTAATAATAAATTTTCATAATAAGAAAAAATTCGTTAATTTAATTCTTACGTTTTTGAATTCTACAGGAGTTGATCCCGGAATTCTTTTTCCTGCCGGAAATGCTAGTGAACACAAATCGTTACCGGCTGGGTCGTCGCGAGGACAAGGACATCGTCGACGACGTCGAGTTGCCGCCTTGGGCGTCCTCCCCCGAAGAATTTATTCGCATTAATCGAATGGTAATTGCTTGTTACAGTGTTTATCGATAACTTGCCCCTTCTCGTATTTTTTTCCCACCCACTCTATCCCTTCTTCACCCTATGATAAAAGATTATGATGATGATTATGGATTCCCGCAGGCGCTGGAATCTGAGTTCGTGTCTTGCCAGCTCCACCAATGGATCGATCTAATCTTTGGGTACAAACAAAAAGGTCAGTAACATCAAAATGTGTTTCAAGCTTTAACGAAAAATTCCATCCTTAAACGAAAAGGAAAAACAAGTATAAACGAATGAAATGCACATGCATCGTAATTTAGAAATCTCGGAATTATCATCCATGAATCGTGCAATTTTCATTCATCTTGAATTTGAAGATGTACACGTAGTGAGAAAAATGCAAGCACTAATAAAGTGTGATGCGTGAAAAAAAATTGTGTGACAAAGTTGCTCTGCGGAAAAGAAAAAGAAGAAAAAGGACATAAAAATGTTGTGGCTGAGACGCAAGTCGTGTAAAATGAAAACCGGGCCGATGGTAATTACCATTGGCGCCTCTATATCCGGCGCTTCTTCGAAGATGCGAGGGTGCATCTTGCATCGAAACACGCGCGTATGGAAAAAATTAGCTTTTAGTTAGCTTCGCTCTCGAGCAATTAGGGTCGTGTGCGAGGCGAGACAATGCAATAAATAAAGTCACGTGTTAGTTGAACTGGACGAAAGATGATGAATCCCGTATTTCAATGTTTGGAAAAAAGTGCTGGGTATGTAATATTGAGGAGATGTTATGAAACTGGGAAGTAGTGCCATTTTTTTATTGCTGACAAAGTTGGTTATTCAAAAAAAAACTATGTTTTTTCTTGTTCTCGTGTATCGGAAATTGATGGAATCAAGTCGTTTTTAAAAATCAAACAAAGTGACGTCACTTTTCAGCAGACATTCAGATATTCAGCAAAATTTTATTTAACGGATTACTTTAATTTTTAAATCAATGCAATGTATTACTCGACTTATCAAAATAGGAGTTATCTGATACATGAAGAAATTCTCTCTTGCTGATCCTTATATCTCATATAAAAGGCACTAAAAAAAGTGTCAGCCGGAAATAGAGCCGGTAGAGCTTTATGCGGAACCGTCCTGTCAGCTGGAGCTTTCGAAGAAGCGGCGCCTCTTCTTTTCAGCTCGACACACGGTTAACACGTTTTGACGTTCTCACTTGTTTGAAAAAGAAAAAAAACTTTACACAATCAATTGAGAGTCAAATGTAAAGGAATGATATTTTAAAAACCATCGTACAATAATTAATTGTTCATTTGAAGTAAATAAAAGCCTTAGTCAAATACCAAGTAAAATAAGGAAAATATAAAATATAAAAATATTAAATATACTAAGTCTATATACTATATACTATATATATATATACAGGGTGATTCAACATGACCTTAGCACCCGAAAAATTTAGATTCCTTGTAAAATTCTAAGACAATATTTCCTTTGCCACTTTTTACAAAACTCAATCCTTTGCCACTTTTTACAAAACTCAAAAATAAAAAAGTTATTCATCGTTGAAATTTAAACAATAAGTTCGATTTATCAACAAATGGTGATAAGAACCAGCGACCGAACTCTACCCAAATTTTCTTCATAATTTTCTGAATCGAAAAGTCCTTTGCCACTTTCCGCAAAACTCAAAATCAAAAAAGATACTCGAGTTAGAAGTTTTAACCAATCAGATTTCTCAGATTTCAAACTCGAATATCTTTTTTGATTTTGAGTTTTTTGAAAAGTGGTAAAGGACTTTTCGATTCAGAAAATTATGAAGTTTCAAAGTTGAATAACTTTTTTTATTCTTGTGTTTTTTAAAAAGTGTCAAAGTAAATATTGTCTTAGAATTTTACAAGAAATCTACATTTTTCGGGTGCTCAGATCATGTTGAATCACCCTGTATAGTGTGTGTGTGTGTGTGTATAATTATACTATATAAAGGCTTGAAATCAAAATATTATAGACTTTCAAGTTCGTTTATAGTTAGATAATTTAAAAAAATATTGTTAAATTCCAGGACCAGAAGCAGTTCGCGCGACAAATGTCTTTTACTATCTCACGTACGAAGGAAGCGTAGAACTTGATTCGATTTCGGATCCTATAATGAGGGATGCGATAGAAAATCAAATTCGCAACTTTGGTCAAACACCTTCGCAACTGCTCATGGAACCACATCCGCCAAGAAGTTCTGCAATGCACTTGGTAGATTATATATATTATTTAAATCAACAATCGAGTTTTACGATCGAGTTTTTTTCCGAATAATATAAGAGTTGGAAGATTTTTTATGTTTTTATGTAATGACGTGAGAAATTGCTTTTTCCAGTCTCCGATGATGTTTTCAAGCGTTCCAGATGACGTTTGCATGACCTTGAAGTTTCCATCTAACTCACCCATTTGTCATATTTCGGCTAACACTTACCCCCAGTTACCTTTACCATCTGTTGTGACAGTAACAACTGGTCAACAGTTCGCAGTCAACCGCTGGAATACAAATTATGCAGGTATTTCATACAGTAATCTTTATGTAATATTTTAAGAAGGTACCAGCAACTTGAATTCGTTTATTTTGTTTCTTCGAGAGAATTGATTTTTTTTTTATTTTTAATGTTCCACTAATAATAATAATTTTCAAAACTAATCAAATTTTACAAAACTTCGAAACCGTATAAAATGTGATACCAGAAAGTATTGATTCCATCTTTTATAAATGTCGCAATTTTACTCGATAATGATAAGGATTAATCAAGAAAAAAAATTAATTTCCATTTTCGTGAATCATAGTTAATATGTTTCAACAAGTCCTAAATACAGTGTGAGTTGAAAATTTATTATCATGGTTATGTCACATAATCAGTTTTCTAATTAAACAAACTGATATGTATAAAATAATATTGTTATATCTTTTATTTGTTTTTGTTTGTTTGTTGCGTTAGCCTCAGTTCAGTCGCCAAGTTATGCTGATACACCACAAGCTCAAGCGGTGAATCAACCTTTAGCGATGGATGTGGTTTTATGTAAGTAAATGAAATTCCTCACGCATTTCATTCATTTTTCTGTCTTATCTCAACTCACTCTGAATTTAAATATTGTAAATTTCTTGCGTTCTTTTTCAATTTTTCATAAAGGAAAAAACCTGAAAAAGCCAATCACCAATTTATGGATTTTGAAGTCTTTAAAAGATTTTTCATCGTGAATGATTAGTTACTAAAATTTTCATGGAAATGATCATGAGTTGTCTTTTAATTTTACATTGTTTCCCCCACAGCGCAAAATTCAAACAGTTCGAACTTGGCTCTGAAGCGCCATCTAGGTGACAATTTCAGTCAGAAATTAAAAATTCGCTGCAACTGCTTCGTGACGACTGTAGACAGTCGATTTTTGGTGGCATGCGGGTTTTGGGATAACAGTTTTCGCGTTTTTTCGACCGAAACAGGTACTCGTAATGTCTCAGTCCTATCAATATAAAGCGAAAAAAAAAATCTTTTAAAATATATTAAATGACTTTATTGACTATCGAAACATGTGACATTTGTCAAATATCATCATGTTTTAATTTGTATGCCAGTAAGTTCAGAAATCAAATTCAAATCATTCGAAAATTTTGCAAAAAAAGATTTCACATGAAACGAGATAATTGATAAGAGAAATCGTGTCGTTCATATGCAGCCAAAATCGTGCAAATAATATTCGGCCACTACGGAGTCGTCACGTGTTTATCACGAAGCGAATGCAACATCACATCCGACTGTTATATCGCATCCGGAAGCGCCGATTGCACTGTTCTTTTGTGGCACTGGAACGCAAGAACCCAAACCATTGTCGGAGAAGGCGAGGCACCAGCTCCAAGGGCGACCCTCACCGGCCACGAACAGCCGGTTACAGCCGTCGTCATCTCCGCAGAACTTGGTCTTGTCGTGTCAGGGTCTTACTGTGAGTACACTTCTGTTTTGACTAACAATGAATCAAGCCTCATTCCCCCTCTTGTAAAAGTTTAAAAGAAATAAAACTTGTCTTAATGACTCTATAATGATCATCATTTATTAATGCTTTTGATTTATTAATCATTGATCCTTTTTTTCTGTATTTTCAGATGGACCTGTTCTGGTGCATACGACGTTTGGCGATCTTCTCAGGTCTTTGGAAGCGCCAAATGGGTTCTGTTCGCCGGAAAACATTGCTATGTCTCGGGAAGGAGTCATCGTAGTGAATTACGAACGTGGACATATCGCCGCCTTCACGATAAACGGAAAACGTCTACGTTATGAATCGCACAATGATAACCTCCAAGTACGTAAATGATTTTTTTTTACACGTGTCTGGAAAAGTTAATGTTTGTTTTGTCCATAGAGCAGCTGATTTCACACAAATCGAATATCATGAAAAATGGTTCCATGAATTAAAAGCACTTGAAGAAGATATTAAGGAAATAGTCATTATTATTTACTTCATGTGTAATTGTATTTGTTTTTGAATTCTCGTATTTTTCTTTGAAATGAATATACATGGTCGAATTATTCCATATGCACCTATTTTGTAAAATCGTTGTTATTTTCAAGTATTAAAAATGGTATGATCCCACAGAGCTTACTGCTGAGTCGAGACGGCGAGTACTTGATGACCGGCGGTGACAAAGGCATCGTAGAGGTTTGGAGAACCTTCAACCTTGCTCTTCTCTACGCTTTTCCCGCCTGTGAAAGCAGCGTTCGCTCGTTGGCGCTTTCTCACGATCAGCGGTATGGAAATTTATGAACTGTGTGGTATTCTTTGAGATTTTTAAGCCTCAAAAAAGTAATGAAGTTTTAAAATTTCCTGAAACTGTTTTCAAAATCCGTATGAGTATTGAATTCGATTTTATGATGAGGAGACATTATTATTATCTACCTAATTTTTTAATGACAGTTGCAAGTGGCAATACACGGAGAGAAAAATTGCAGCATATTGTACATTAATTCCGAACATTTTTACTTTGAAAAAAAGTAAACTGCTTTTATTCATCCAAAAAAGTAATATTTGCTCTAACGATTTAAAAATTTGTAACCGCCAGAGAAAGAAGATTTGAAGTATATGACGTTAAAAAATTCTATTACACATGTAAAATTTACTTGACGCATGAAATATTTCGCTACGAGGTCAGCAATGAATATCACGTTCAAAGTTGTTAATTTTTACCGTGCAGTAAAAGTAAAACTTACACACACACTAAAATGAAGTATGCGCGCCTACGCTGAAGAAATAGTCAATACTTCGGAGTGATTTGTACCGTGCGGAAAAAGTAAACATTACACGCACCCTCAAAGTGATTTCATAAATATACCTTAAACAAAATCATCAAATACCTTTTTTTGAATAGAATGGTTTTTAAAAATTTTTTTCAAATTTTCAGCTTAAAAGAACTTTTTATTAATCGTTTTTTATAAAAATGCTTCCTTATAATCGCTGCCTTTATAAAGTTTTTGTAAAGTCACTTCTAATTATTGATGAATTATTGAAGACATATTAAATAAATATTTTTAACTAATTGAATATTACCATTTGATTTAATTCTTTGTAATTTGAATTTATTTACTAAATTAATTAAATATAATTATTTAAATATTAATTAATTATTATCAATTATTGATGAATTATTAAATTATTATTGATTCCATTAATGTATCTTATATAAATTTCTCAAAAACCGTTTTTTAGATAAAGAGTTTTTTGAAAATTATTATAAAATTTTCAGCTTCAAAAATTTTTTTCAAATTTTTTTTTTCATGAAAATGTTTTCCTAAAATCGATGACTTTATAGAGTTTTCGTAACGTCACTTCTATAATTATTGATGAATTATTAACAAAATATTAATTCAATATTTTTTATTAACTAAATATTATTATTTCAATAAATTTTTTAGAGTGTTAATTGATTTAATAAATTAATTCAATATCAGTATTGAAATACTATTTATTTATTATCGATTATTAATCAATTATTGAATTATTGATATCATAAATGGCATGAATGTATCTTGTAAAAATGTCACAAAAACTATTTTTCAGATAAAAAGTTTTTCAAAATTCTTATAAAATTTGCAGCTTCAAAAAACTTTTTGTAAACCGTTTTTTATAAAAATGTTTTTCCAAAATTGTTGACCCTATCGGCCTGCGATTCACGTTCACCAACGTTGGCGAACGTAAATCAAGTTTTTCATCAATTCCCCGTCAAAAAATAAAGCAGAAAACAATGCTATAGGTCATTTAGGATCGCTCTGCAACTTA
>JAPYZL010012966.1:0-15216 GCA_030522825.1 Platygaster orseoliae
ATCGTTGTGAAAAATATAGTTCACAACTCGTTGAGTATCGACAGATTCACCATAAACGTCAAATCGGCAACGCAGAACTATATGGATTAGTGTGGAAAACTGTAGGCAAGCTGCTTCGCGGCTTGCCTACAATTTTCCACCTTAACCCATATGGCTCTGCGCTGCCAACTTGACGTCTATGGTAAAACTCCCGATCCTCAACTTGTTGTAAAATATACTATAAATCCCTGAAATGTTGTGAACATCCGTCAAAAATAACCTTGTTTCCTGAGAAAAATTTTTTTTTTATGTTCGAGGAGCACGTTTTTTGCGTGATTTTTGGAGGGGACGTGTCCACAGTGAAATCATGCAATATTGGTTTTACAGTCCATGGACTATAAAACCCTGTTTCCTGGCGTCGACCGACTCGTGATTGACCAAAATCTGGCAGTCAATGTTTTTAGCTTTTGGAGTAGTTTAAACATCGTGTCGACCGCGATTTGTTTTCGTTGTTGTGGGTGTGTACTAGTGTGTAGTGCTGTCTGCTAGGAGACAGCTGTCTGCTAGCAGCTGCTTCTCCCACTGACTCGACCAATAACTGTGAGCGTCCTCTTCCAGGTTCGCAATTGTGATTCTGCATTTTTTTTTAATGCTCGGCTAAGAGAAAAAAAAGGAAAACGATGACAGTCAAGGATATGCGAATTCTTAATGAATTTAACACGTTGAAAAAAAAAATGTTAAAACAATAATGTGTGACCACTTCATTATAAATGACGTACATTGTGAACAATGATATAACAGACATTATAACATGATTATAGTTACCGTTTAAATATCTTTTTTTTATTATGTTTTTTTTTTCTTTTTGTTGATTATATTAATAATAAATTGTTAATATTATTGACGGCATTTTTTGTTTGTTATTTATTAATACTTTCTTTGTCACTTAATATTTTTTTGTTTGTATTTTATTATTATTTTGTTTTATTTTTTTTTATTATATCGAATTTTGCCTTAAACCGGGGGCTTCACCCCTCTACCCTCACCGGGGCTCTTCCTGAATCCCGGGGCAGTAATATAAATATATTTATAATAATATTTATACATAAAGGTATATAATTATAAAATAATTATAATAAATAAGTTTATAATACAAATACTAATAAATGAATGATTCATATTATATGTAATTATAGGTTATTTTAAAATTATATTTATTTAATTATTAATGATATTTCTAAAATTGAATTTATTCATTCAATTAATAATTTTTTTATTTATTATTTACTATTTTCATAATTAATTATTATTATTAGTTATTTTATTATTATATTATTATTTATTATTGATAATATTAGTATTAATATTATTATATTAATTTATAATTTTCATAATTTTCTTTTATTTATCAAACAAATAATAAATTTACTATTTATTTATTTATTATTACTTATTGGTATTTTCTTTATTATTTGTTTACTATTGTTTGATTTATGATTTATTTATGAATTATTCAATTATTAATGATAATTATTTTATTATTATGATATTTATTATTATTGATATTATTATTATAAATATTATTATATTAATTTATTATTATTATTTTCTTTTATTAATGAAATAATTTATTATTTATTTATTTATTTATTATTTATTTATTATTATTTATCGATTATTTTACTTATTATTTATTTTTATTCCTAATTTATTATATTTTAATGATTCATCTAATTTATCATATTTTTTATTATATTATAAAATCGTATTGTATTTTCTTATTATAATATTAATTATTATTTACTCTTATTAATTCACTATTCTTATTTTGTGAACTAAAATTCTTGTTTATTCTACATTTATTTATTTTTTTTTAACTAATTTTTGCATTATCCGGGGGGCTTCGCCCCCCTGCCCCCACCGGGGCTCTGCCCCTTGACCCCGTCGAGGGGCTCCGCTCCCCGAACCCCCCGCGAGGGGGCTTCGCCCCTTTCGAAACCTCATAGGGGGGCAAGCCCCCGAACCCCCCCATCGTTCGCCCCACCTCCGTTCGGGTAAACAACGTCCCCCCCCCTCCCCAAAGATGCTTATAACTTGCATAGAAACAATATTCATTATAAACATATGTGCGCTGTGGTGGCTATACTTTTAAAAATTCGAATTCTCGCGCCCCATATTCAGCCGACCAATCGCGAACGTGGAAGGTGACGCTCGAGCCCTCGCAGCACACGCAGCACCGCACACGCACACACATAAAAAACAAATCGCGGTTGACAGGTGCGGGCCATGAAATGCTTATCGCGTATTTCGTTATTAATTCGCTAAGTTCGCTTTAAAAAACGTGCTCCCCAAACATAAAAAGTCGTGTGCACCTCGGAGCTGTGTCGTTCTTGGCTTCGGTCGACTCGTCCAGAAAACGTCGACCTCGTCCGCGAACGGCAAAACACGGCTCCTCGGTACCACAATGTACTATTCTGATTGTTTTAATTCAAAAAATTGTCATAACTTTTCGAAGATCTGCCATATTTTGAAACGCTCTAGAATTTCAAAAAACTCAAAATAAAACCAGTTAATCATAAATTTACTTTAATTTGAGGGAAAAAATACCTTTCCTAATTTTTAGAATGCTTTATTACATTTTCTATATTTAATTAAATAAATTATGTTTTGATCACCTTACTTACAGTAAAATGAAAAAATTTCCTTCAAAACGTATCTCAAATTTATCTCCATAATTCAGTTTCAAGAACGCAATACTGGTACAAGTTATTTGCGAAAAGAAAAAAATCTAGTAAACTTTGAGCCAATCTGCGTTCCTAAGTGGCATCTACTGAAAAAACATGGAAGGACATAAGCTTTCTGCTTGATTGGATTTTGTTCTTTTCTTTGTTGGTTTGTACTTTTCTTGATAGATTTTCTCTAGCGACGGTCCGAAGTCTTTTGAGACAATTCACGATGCTCTTGTGAAACGAAGTTACTATTTTTGATGAATGTTGGTTTTGGCTTTAGATACAGATTGGATGTTTTGCTTTTTCGTCAAATAATTTTGTTCGTTATGTTGAGATATAAAATTGATAGTTCGATGTTGATATAAAAAGCAGGTTGAAAATTGAAAACAGCGAGGGATGCAATTATAACGGAATTAAATTCTTTTCCCCGTACAATCATGCGGAAATAACAAGATAAAGGTTACAAATAATATTGTTTATCCTGGAGCAAAAGTAAATGAGTTTTCGTATTTCATAGATTGGAAAGAATAATTTAGTTAAAAAACTTTTCGACTTTCATCTTCAATTTTTCTATAGCTCACATATAGAAGGGTTTATAATTTAGTATTATTTGCAAATTACAGAAGTTTTATACAATAAAAAAACACATTTTTTCATGTTTTTTCAGAGATCTGTAGATAATGTAATTTTTTACTATTTTTGTTTTAGCGGATCCATTTAGTACAATCAAAACTGCTTCCATTTCCAACAAAGAGAAATTTTGCTTGGAAGCTCTGAATGTCATTAGTTTTGAATAAGATTATTCAGGTCTTTGCGAGAGTTACTTAAAATGCTACCAAACACATTTCAAATTTGCATACTAACTCGTGTCTTTACATCACTTTCGCGCATTATTCACAGTAATATTAGGTTGTTGAATATTACCACAATAATTACAGTAAGTAATGTGATTATTTCAGAAACTTATACAATTTCAAGAATCTCTTTGAAATGTTGTTTTTTGACTGTTTTATTATTAAAATAAGATGTCACATAGTTCATGCTATCCTAAGAAATGTCAGTATTACAATTTTTTTCAATTTTCAGTATAAAGTATTACTATTAATTATTTTGAAAATAGAACTTTTCTAAGATACGTGTTTCAGGCACCTTTTTATCGAATAAGTCAAATTTTCCTGTTTCTTTGTCATTACATTTATGCATAATTATAGTTCTATATTCAAGACGAAATCTTCAAAAATAATTTACTGAGCCCTGACAACGTCCTTACTAACCAAAACGTTCCCAAGGATCGCGGTCACAATAATAACGACGAAAACGACGCCTTTGAGGACGGTGGTCACAGACAACTCGTGAAAAACTTCAGGACAGACCGATACTGGCACACCCTGGGCCGACGTGAAATTCAGGCTTTCGTTGAATCGGTTGACGTCTCCATCAGGTGACTCAGTGACCTCTTCCATTCCTCGCGTTCATATTAGGTCGGTTCCGTCCCAGCCGTTCGATAAAGCCTCTCGCTCTCTCACCTCATTGCTCTTCGCTGCCCTTATGACTCTGGAGTTTTGGTCTTTGCTGCTTGGAACTGCAGCGACCAGCCTTCGATCGCGAGAAATTTTTTCTACATTACAGTATAAAAGGTTCTTTGCATCCTGCATTTTAGGCTCGAGGAAACCTTGTGAGATTTCCATGGGTTTGTACCACTTTTTTAATCTGCTCTTCATAAAAGAAATTATTTTCCGAAGTTAACGTTGTTAAAAATGATCGTAGTTTTTTTATACTTTTGTATGGAATTTTTCACAAATGTTTTTGTACTACTGTTTACTATTTTTCTAAACATAATATAATTAATGAATATTTTATCAATTATTTTTATTAAATATTCTTGTATGGAAGTTTTCTTCACATGTATGGGAATTATATACAAGTATAGAAAATTTCCGATTCATGTATGGGATAAAAAATGCCTATAAGGTATGGGAAGTTTTTTATACAGTCTATATTTCTGAATACCTAGTTTTCCTGAAATTCTTTTACTGCAGAACTTTTTTTCCGAGAAACTTTTCCAAGATAATCGTACTCAGTTTTTTTTTTAAATATTCAAATTTCGTAATTCATTTTATAATTTAATTTTGAACGTATGAATTTTTCTTAATTTTATTCAGGAATGAAACTCAGTATATAAATTTACAGTATAATTTAAAATATAATTGATGATTTTTTGAAAACAATTTTTAGACTTCATTATATAGTCTTATTGCTATTTAATTCAATAAATTTTATGTTATGAATTATTATATAATTTATTTAGTAAACATTTTTGGAACTAAGTATAAAATCAAAAAAAGGAGAAAGAGTAATTTTACGAAAAATGTAATGTGAAAACAAAGACGAGAGATGACTTTTTTTTATGATTATGATCACTTGATCACCAACAGAGTTGGAAATATAATCTCTGTGAATTTATTTTCTAAGTATTTATATGCATATCAATTAACATACATAACAATGACTGTTTATGTTTAGAGAAAACTGAAGTATTTATATAAAAAAAGGAATAATGTCGATTCATTGTTCAGAGTGTAATTTGCTCTGCTTTTTTTTCAGATTTCAACATTTCCTAATTTTTTCGCCTTTGAAAATTGTATTATCATAGATTTATCATAATTAAATTAATAACGAAAAAATTAGTCTTAACAGCAGAGAAATATCTTCATACTTAAACAAATAACGATGCCTACAACGAAGTAAAATTTTAATGGATTTTTTATACGCTGAATCAAATGCATACTAAATTAGTTTTGTTTTATGCACGAATTGTAAGATTTCGAGGGATATTTTTTACATAGAAAAAGTTTTTGAAAAAAAGTTATGATGGAAAAAAAGACTTCAGAAAACTTCACATTCGGAAAAATGGACTTTGGTGCAAATTTCCTTTGAGAAAAACGGATTAGGAAAACTGAGTTCCCACTTTTTCCATGAGTTGAGCTAATAAAAACGTGAGATGAAAGAGTTTACTTATGATGCTGCTTTTCATGAAACTTTGTAAAAACGTTGCGAATTGAAAAGGTTTTCTCAGAAATTTCCAGGACTTCATTTTGCAGTATGTTTTGCACTGCTATGTACGTACATTTGAAGATTTAGTTCAATTTTGGAATACATTCACAATCCAAAACTAGTCTTCATTGGTGTGTAAGAGATTATTGTAATACAAAATGTTAGTAGTTACAATGCGATTTATAACATAAATCCATGATAACAGACCGCTGGTTTTTCAGAAATTCAATGAATTTATTAGTTACTATTCACCTAATGTAAATTTTCGCAAAAAAAATTAAATTGTAAGTAATTTTTGAATAAAAGGGATTAACTTTCTTATAAATTTCTGAATTAATTCTGATCATTATCCACCAAGTATAGATCACATATGGTCATTGTGCGTGGTCATAAAAAATTAAATTTAATTCATGTTATACTGTACGAAGTTGGCATTAAAAATGGCGTTAAATGTAACTTTTTTTAGTTTTAAAAAGGTCAATCAATTTTCAAAGTGCTCTCGAAGTTGAGGTGCATGACGCGTGATTTTTCTCGCTTTCAAAAGTGATGATTGGGGCATAAAAATAAATATACACAAGTTCCGAGGGTGACAAACTGAGATTTCAGACTTTTCAATGGAGAAAGTTCTTCGTCGCAAATTCATGATAATTATATCTAGTTTACGGAAGTTTGGTTCCTGAGTCTGACTTCAACCTGTTTTTCTATTCATTTTATTTTTCGGAGAAGAGTTTTACGAAAATTCGTGCGACGTGAAAAATATACGAATTTTTTCGAGCGTAACCAGATGAACGGCATATTTACAGTGATTGATATGTTATACTTTTTGAATACCTGTGCAAGATTTTTACTTTTATTCTACGGAACCTATAGCTAAACATGATAAAACAGGTTCGAATGTCTTAAAATTTGACTAATTAACATTGAAATTACCTCTCAAGTAAATTCCCAAACTATGGATCCATTTATTATCATCAAGCAGACGTTGCATTCATCTTATCTTCAATTAAGCAGCATTTTTTACTAGACCGTCAGCTTCACTCGAAGGATAAATAGAAAAATCCAGTCTTCAGTCAACTCGAGCGATAAGAGCTACAACCCAACGTTTTTTATAGCATCGTTCCTTACTCTTGATGCTCTGATTAGAACGGTTCACTGATAAAATTGATGAGCACAGTTCCTCACAGCTTAGGAAAACAGGGATATAAAAGAAAATTGCTGCTATTTTGGGCGATTCGAATTAAATGTTCGAGAATCTCACTGAATGGAGGAATGCGTGAAAAAGGAGCATTCTTAATCATGATCAGAATAATGATTTTTATTAGAAATTCCACAGGGTTGAAAAATGGTGTACTTGATTTTGATTTTGAAAAAATAAATAATTGTCTTCAGAAACTATTTTTCATATTTCCTTACAGTGATCGCATGAAAAGAAAATTACCTCAAGACCATATTGTTGCTGAATACAAAATATTTTTATATTTGAGGAAAAAATAGTTTCTTCTCATTGACATGAATCAAATTTCAAACAAAATTAATCCAGATGTTCATAATTTACAAATATTATTAAATTTGAATACTGTACTATAATAGGCTGAAAATGTGATTAAAAAAAAAAAAAAAATAAAAAAGAAATAAAGAAGGGTATCCTTGAGAAATATGAATATATCTAACAAGACTTGCACAAAAAATGAAAATGTAATAAAAATTGTGTTGATGTTTCAAATAAAAGCAAATTAAAATAATATCTTGATTATCGTTTTTTTTTCATTTTTTCACGAGAAGTTGTTCCTCTGTCATTTACGGATTTCATAAGAAAACTAGATTCTGTTTTATTAAGCCAAGGAACAAAAAACTGTGTTCACTTGAAGTAATTAAATTATTAATTAAATGCAATTGGTATAATTCGTAATAGAATTTTTCATACTATGATTGATAAAATTAAAAGTAAAAAGATTATCATTTACAAATTTTTTTGAATTTGTAAACAATACTAATTGCTTTAAAATGTGATAAAAAAAAATAAAATGAGAATGAAACGAAAAAGGGATACCTTAAAAAAATGTGAATGAATGTAACAAGACTTGTAGCACAAATCAAGATATAATAAAAATTTTGTTCATGTTTCAAATCAAATCAAATTATAAAAGATCCTGAGTTTCGAATTTTTTTATTCTTTTACGAGCAGTTCCTCCTCTATTATTTGCGAATTTCATAACAAAACAAGATTCTGTTTCGTCATACCAAGCAAGAAAAAGTTATGTTTATGTGAAAATTCTATTCAAATGCAAATAATATAACTGATCTTGATTTTTAAATACTATGATTTACATTGAACTTATTTTTGAATCATTACTATACTCATTTGAGTTTATTTATTGGAGTTCATGTACGCTTGTGCTTTTTGAATTTTTTTACTGTGTAACCAGCTCTATAATAAACGTACAAATAAGATATAATAATAATGGTAATTAAAGTGAACAATGTTCAAATGTTGTTTCATTTCATTACCATTAGATTCTGACAATGTTTAACATGTCAATAATCAATTGTACGAATAGCCAGTTTATATACCCAGTAGTTTCAATCAAAGGATATACTGGTACCTGCACAACCTTGATCTGAATTCGAAGACTTGAAGAAATTCATGACTTATTTTTCATGTTTCAAATTTCAATCCAATTCACTCATTAGAAAAATCTTTTCTCATTGTTAAAAACCATGATCTTGTTTGGCAAGTTGTAATTTTGATTTTTCAGAATGAAACAGTTATTCAATAAATAAAAGTTACGGTAAAATTTATCGACTATAAAGTTTTCATGAATGACTCTTTAAAAATTAAATGCAATGCTCTGCTACATCGGATTTTAAAAAAATGATACTGATCCAAAATAATTTCGTTTTCGATTCTAACGTAAAGCCATTTTTTGTTTTAGATATCGAGGCAAGAATTTCGCCTGAAGATAATATTGGCGATATGGAACCGTGGTGAGAATTATGATTTCCGTCATGAGTTTCCTGAGAAAGATAAAAGTCCTCGAGAAGAAAAGGTTTCTGTGACATGTGGTCGTGAAAAAATTTATGGATTTTTTTCTCGTTACGGCTTCCTTTAAGAGAAAGTTTTTCTGAGAGATAAGAGCATTACGTTCGAATCATTTCACTTTTTTGTTGTTTGAAATGTTTGCCCGATGCTGATGAAAAATTAAGGGCTGAAGTAAAATAGGTACTAAGTGCTCGGCTGATAAGGTTTAATTTTTCATCCGTCCATAACTTTTTTAGGTAATCGCAAATACTTTTCGTTAAAGTAGAGCAATGCTCAATAGATTTTGTTTTTCGTTTTTCACCTTTGCAATAAATGAAGTATAATTTTTTTTATATATATGTTACTGTTTGTAACATTTTTAACAATATTTTCGCCTTGAGGCACTTTACTCATTTATATTTTTACACTGAATCGATAAGTACAAAAAATTTATCTTTTTTTTAGGTTTCACGATTCAACAGTGAAATTTTACAGAAAAAATTGAAAAAGTGCATGTACAAAAAAACTTTTCCATAATTGAAGTGCGAAATCTACATGAATTAATTGAAATAACATTTTATGTTTACTTTTTGACTTACAAAATGTAACCTAGTTTTTTTTATTCAATCGATACTTTGGAGCCTTGTCATACCTATAGATTAAAAATTATATCAATCATAAGTTTGAATTTTTTCCTAATTTGTTCATTTTATCCTGACTTTTTAATCAATCATCTACACAATGAAGATGTGGCATTGAAAGAAATAAAAATAGATAATAGTGACTTCTCAGATTACTTACTTCCAATCGGATTGAATCCTTTTAATAAAATGTAACAATAACTTTGATCCTATATAACTCGTAATGATTTTCCACTTTTCGTTCTAAAGATCTATAGTTATCAAATCGGATTTGCGTTACCAGATTTAACGAGATTTCTGTCATCAAAAGCAATTTCAATATTTTGTGAAAATATTATTCAATTACACATTCGTCCATATCTAAAATAAAATTTCGTTTTTTACTTTAAAATGTCACTATACATTTTTATTGTATTACTTCATTTACTGCTTGTAATTTTTTCAATATCCTCACGAGATGGAAAATGATGCAAATTTTTCAGGGACTTTTCAGAATTATGAATATTTATTGCATTATGAGAGAACTAGTAAAAGCAAGTGAAATGTACATTTACACTTTGAATATGAGTTTCCGATCGTTCGTTTATTGTGTAGTAAGTGGAAAAAATTAAAAAAAAAAACTTAACTGTTGGATGAACTCTGGAATCATGAAAATTCTCAAAAAAACCGTTTACTAATGAAAAAATAGTTATCTCGAAATTTTTACAAGTTTTATCCCCAGAATAAAAGTTTTTCAGTTTAAATCTTCAAATAAGCTTTCTTTACATTCGAAATATTTTTAAAATGAATGCAAATTAGAAAATAATTGCCTCAGGTACTTTTTACAGTATGTATTTTATTGCGATAACTAATTTTGAAAATATGGTCCCTTTTATCATATTGCAAGAAGGAAATTATATTTAAATTTTGTCATTGTAATAAAAAAAAGAATACTTTAAACTGAAAAATTTAGTAATATGTATACAAAAATTTATGTGTCTTCAATAAAAACCTCTTAGTTGTCAAAAGCTCTTTATAATAGTTCAAAGAGCACATTAAAAAATTTGAAAGTCTGCAATTTTCTTTAACCTGTAAAAATATATGCAGCTCAAATAAAATTTTTTTTTATTTCCATGATTTTGAAATTTTCTTTCAAATCTCGACGATTTGCAAACTATTATGCAGTTATAATAATTTCCCAGGAACAATGAAAAAACTTTCGTACATTTGAATTGAAATATTTCATAAAAATATTAACGATTACTATGATCTATAAAAATTTTTTCCAATTCATCAAAACTCACGAATTTTGAGTACTAATTTCAATCGAAGAAAGTTTTGTTAGAGAAAATCTGTTTTTAATTAGCTCAAAAAAAAATATTGAAAAAACAAATTTTCGAAAATAGGTACACAAATGATGAGAAACAAGCCGAATACCATCTAAATATACTCTAAAATTATGCAGGATCTCTAAAACTCACAGTGAATTTTTTTTTTCACTATTAAATCCTAAAAATTTCCATTCTCACTAATCACAATTAAATTTCAAAAGATACAAAATTCACCAATTAGTACAAAAGAAGTGGAAAATTCAAAAATAGCCGCGATATCGCAACTTTCTTTGTTTTTGATCGAACTGAAATATCAGCGCGAAAATCTGGACATTCTCCAGAAATATTGAACGTGACCCTGTCCCTTGACACTGCTCGGGAGGTCGATGTTGTTTTACGATTGCCAGTAAGCCGAGCCCGCTACTAGTTCAAGTACGATTTACATACTTCAATATTCATAGCTTTCGTTTCCTAGCTGATTTAACAGTACAGTCGAAATAATTCTAATGGACTGTAAAGCTCGAAAAACTATTCAACATGCAGCGAAAATTCGCTACGCAGTTTCAATATCACCATTGAATTTATTTGAAAGTATAAAAATTTCTTATCATTATTGAGATGATTTTTGAAAAAAATTTATTTTGAAAAATTGAGCAATATTACTTGTTTAAACAGATAAAGCCTTTTTTTCATAATATAATTTCCACATAAATTCGAGTGCAATATTGTATATTACTTAAAAGGAAAAAGTCAGTATTGTAATGCCGAAAAAATCTTCTTCATTATGTATTCTAGATAATACATTACAATCAAAATAAATTTTATTCTTATGATTTTTAATTTGAAGACGCCCAAAATATCTCAAAAATTATACTTGAAGACTTTTTCTGTTAAAAAAAAATTTTTTTACCAGTGTCATCTGCAAATTTACGGTATAAGACCCTGAACTTCAATTCTCGTGAAACTTAGATATTTCAAAACTTACAATTAAATATGTACTACGAAAATAATCTTCACAATTCAATTTCACCAAATTCTAGCACTGAGAAAAATTTATCTATTCAAATTCCTCAAAATACACGCGAATAGATAAAAAATTACCATGCAAAACGTCAGAGTCTTATCGTTTTCATTTTACCTGATCTTTCAAAGAATTTCCATAAATCTCGAATATCGGAAAACCGAATCTTGAATTCTTCATACGTTCAACGCATAATCATGATTCGCGCTTGGAGGCTGTCAAAAAAGATAAATATTGATTTATCACGTGGCGACGAAGAATTTCTCCTGTAAAATGTCTCGCGGGTTTTTAACGTCTCCACGCGAATAGGAGCGTGTGATTTTTTCCATTACGCGTACATGATCCACACTTTTACGTCAAAAAAAAAAAAAAAAAAAAAAAAATCATGAATATGTGGGTCATTCGTTTCATCTGACGGATGAATTGAAAATGGTAGATGATTGTAGTTCCGAGAGAAATGAACTAAACTTTCGATAGTTTGATCGTGGAAACTGATGATTTTCCAATATTTCCGAATGGAACTCTGTGGAATCAACTTGGCAATTTTTTTAAAGGACGATGTAAGTTATTTTACTGAAAAATTCAATTTTCAGTAGTCCATATCACGTTTAGAGGTCACTCATATTAGTTTCGAAGTTTATGATAAATTAATAATTAATTCAGGATTTTTAAAGTTAAAAGTGACTCTATTATGCGATGAAAAAGAAACAATATATTGTAAATTAATTATTATAATACAAATAATAACTATAATTGATTGTATCAATTATTTTCTTGGATATTTTATTACATTTTTTCTTTGTATATTTTATTTGCGATTCGAAAAATTTTTCCTATCTTTGGAAATAGGATAATAGAATTATCATATAATTTGGTGAATCACAAATAAGTCAGCGGAATGAACGATTCTATTCACCTTCCAAGATAAAGGTATTCGAAAAATTCAACGATTCTGAAATACTGAAAGTTTCTTCAATATCAGAAGTAAGAAATATTTGAGCATTAATTAAAACTACGAAGAAAAAGCACATTTTTGCCATATTTGAAATTTTTTTAATGAAAATATTAATAAGTCTTTAGAGTTATTTGAAGAATTTTATTCAATTTGTGTAATAGTCTCTTGGTGCTGAAATCCCATTAATATAAATTTGAATTTGAATGTTTTTTCTTCGATACTCTATGAAAATAAGAAATTTCAAAAAGTTTTGCAATTTTAGTAAAGTTCAAAATTTTACGATCCGATTGATATTCACTTATTTCATGAATGAAAAAATGATTGATATCGAATCTATATGTATAACTCGAATAATTAGACGAATTCGATTTATTAATTCGAAAAATTGCTTTCAAATTCTAGAAATAGAAGAATGGTTCAAGAATAAAAAAAGTTATGAATCATAATTGTATTTCACTCTCTGAATTATAAATGTAAGTGGAAGATGCAATCTTTACTATAAGATACTCAAAAAGTTCGTTGATTGAGCTATTGAGAAAATTTGAGAATATTTTAAATATCAGAAAATGAAATATTTAACTCTAAGAACCATTTCTATATCCTTGTGTTGAAAAATAAAACTTTCAGAAACCATTGATTGGAACGAATGAAAATTCATTCTCAATTTAAAAAAATAATAATAACTTTAATCTTTGTTTTCCAATTGAAATAAAAATTGTATAGTTTGTAAACATTGCAAAGTAAAGATTCCAAAAGCCATATTTGAATAATTAACGAATACAGAAAAAAATTCAACGAAGGTGACACAATCGTTTTGAAACTTGAAGATCGTTGCAATCGATTGAATCAAAGAAGGTCAAGAGCCTGAATTTTATGAATGTTCAAGATGAATCTAATTTTAGACTATATTCAAAGTGAATCACTTTTATTACTTCTGTAATTGTCTTGATAGTGAATAATTTCATTATCCCCGAAAAAAAATTGTGGTGGAACAAGCTATAAAATCTAGTAACTAATATTGAGCTTCTGGTTTATGCAAAATAAATGAATAAAACATCGAAAATTTGCTTTATCATTCAAATAGAGGAAGTTTTTGAGTGAAAAATCGATTTCATTAAATTTTTTAGATCCGTAGAATTCTGAAAGTAATATTTAAAAAGAGTTGCACTAGAACAAAAATTTGAGAAAGAGTAACGATTTTTCTAAATTTCCGTATTTCATAGAAATTGTTATGTGTAAAATTAATGGCGTTTTGTTAATGTTTTTGTCTTCAAAACATAGCAGATTTGAAGAATACCTAATTATTTATTGAAATTTCAATGAAAATTTATTTTGTGAGGATGGTATTAAATGAATATTGAAATATAGGCTTATTTAACTGCAAGTTAAATTCCTATTAACAATGTCGATAATTTCTACACTTTGATTTATTCATGACAAATAATTCAAAATCCTTTAATAAATATTAAACATTATTCAAAAAATCTCAATACACAACCAAAAACTGTAGTCTTAAACTAAACCCTATTTTTGAATAATTCTCCCAGTTCATCAAAGAATATAGAATAAGTTTTTTATATGCATAAGAAGTTGCCAAAAATAATTAAAATTCTAGATGAAGAAAACCATACATTTCCAACATTAAAAAATCGAAAATCGCTTACAATTATCCAATCTTGATAACCGATACGATTCACCTCCTAACGCAGCTTTAATTTTCAATATCCGTTCTCTTTTTCATCCCACTATTCGAAACTACCTTTCAATCTCCAAAAAATAAGAAACCTACGTCTTTGTACATAAATTCTTCCTAACGGAAAATTCATAGCATCGCGGGATCATGAAAAACGACTTTTCCCTGAAAACTCACGTTTCCTCTTCCCGCCCCACATTTCCACAACACACTCTGGCGAAGTGCACTTTTCGTAACCCCCCCCCCCCCACCGATCCCCTCAGGAATGTTTCGCATAAGTAGTCACAGTCAAAACGTGTCAGCCATACTCGCGAATATTTGCGCAGTGGTCGCGGGCCGAACACGTCGAACGCAACGCGTACGAGTGTCGCCGGTAGACTGAACGTCGCGACGTCGCACGGCGCCTCTGCGCGATATACTGTATATATATTATACTGAGCGCGCGAGGCGCACGTGTCCTCCGCACACGCGCGAAAAAAGCGTCGTAAATTTGAAAAGGTATGAAATGTACACTGGAACCTCTATAGTACGCCGTCAGTTGTTCTTACGACAAATAAAGTCAATAATTCGTGGACTCGATTTGGGAAATAATGAAAATAAATCTGAGAAATGTAAATTACACGGAGACACTGAAATCACGATTTGGTTTACTGAAATGAATTTTTAATTATTGTAATGCGCTTCTTTATTCTTTATAATTCGTATACGTCAAAACGATCAATTACACTAGTTTACATGAAAAATGTACTTTGCACAAAAAGTGTTTTCTAGACTAATTTGGGGTCGCTAAGTACGAAAATATCAATTATTCATTT
>JAPYZL010012971.1:0-29415 GCA_030522825.1 Platygaster orseoliae
TTGATACCACAATTCATAAGAATACACAAGATTCACTTAATGGTCTCAAGTCCATTACGTATTTACAAGTGTAAATCGTGAGGACCAGAGACATCGAGCCAAGAATCCGCGCCTATAAGTTCATTCTCGACTAATTTATGATTGCGAGAAAAATTATGCCTTGCGCTCCAAGCGGCAGTTGCGCGAACTACTTGATGTGATATCTGGTTTCGAGGCTCGCAGCAGAGGAAATTGGTGTGTACGCATTTCTGAATAGTTCAATAACTGAGTTGTACGTCGGACTGATTGGAAAAGGACTTTTCGACTCAGAAAAATATGAAGAAAATTATGGTAAAGTAAGGTTTTTAACCTCACTTGTCGAAGAAGCGCGTTTATTGTTTGAAACTCAAAGTTCAATAACTTTTTTGATTTTCAGTTTCGTAAAAAACTGCAAAAGGAAAATTGTCTTAGAATTTGATAATGAATTCATGATTTCAAGTTTTTCTAATCAAAAAGCCCAAATTTCCTTGTAAATCATGTTGAAATTTCTATTGATGGATGATGATTTAAAATTCAATATTTTACCACCCTCGGGTATTCACGCCACTAAGGATAGCGGGGAAGCAACGAAAAAAGCGTTTCACGAAACCCATAAATCGGCCATTAAAGGTATCCAACGAGTGGCCTTGATTTATGAATAACCGATTTATGTCGCGCGTGGGAGCTTGCGCGCCGTCTCACCCTCGTTTTTTCCCCGAGCTTTTTTTCCCAGCCATTATTCCGTTAATAACCCGAGCCGCAGCTTCGTTAGTCGCGCGAGGCTTATGTGGCTCTCCAAAGTGCATTATTCAAGTCCCCGCAAGCCACGGAATGTATGTCTTTACTGCTTAAATAGCCAGCCCTGCGTAACCCCGTAAAACAAGCGCGAGGATCAGCTGCTCTGCAATGACGAGAACGATAAAGCGCCCGAGTCCAATCTCTCGCTTTACGCCGCGAAAAAGCCCGTAAACGCGGTACGTCTTTATCGGCCCCACGTTTTATGCAAACTTTTCATGCACATGAAATGCAAAAAAGGTATTTAGAAATAGTATATGTGGAAGAACGTGGGAGAAGTACGTGTTTCTCCCACTGTTTAGCGTGGGAGAAGTACGTGTTTCTCCCACGGTTTAGCGTGGGAGAAGAACTTTCACGTCAACAGTCAGGTAATTCATTATTTTCCAACTCTCATCAGGGGTCCGAAATTACATATTCCTTGCGGGAGTTGAATAAAGTTTTCAAAATTTTAAACATCCCATTATAAAAACATAGAATCCTGTATGATCCAAAATTAAGCGCTTTAGAGTGACGTCTAAATGTCCAGGAACAAGAGTGTGAGAGAGCGCGGGTGTCGGAAGAGGAGGGGGAGGGAGGGAGGAGGGAGAGGAAGGTACGGGACGCTTTGTTGCGAAATACATCGAGGTCGACGATCATTTCGATCGTCAAGCGCGACATTAATTGAGTCAGTGGCACGCAGCTAAAGTGAATTAACGATTTCTCGCCGCGCCTGCCTATCCTGATCATGTCTCGCAGAAACTCCCTGCACGAGACGCGAGCGCAGCTGCTTTTTGCGGCCCGAAAGTCACCTCTAAAACGCACATGTGCTAAAAATACGAAGCTTTGACTAAAGTTACGCTGTAAGAAAAAAATTTTCCCAGTATTATAACTTTATTGTGACCAAAAAATTTCTTAAATATTCTAAAATCAATTCACTAAATCACTTAATTCTCTTTCCAATAAAATAAAAAATATAACCTATAACGATATCATTACTTTGTCAAGAACAGATACAATTTGTTGGTCTAGAATTCATCATTTCATTAGCGTTTAATCAAAAATTTTTCCGGCACCGAATCCCGACATTTTCCGCTCGACCGTAATACGTAACGAATCGCGAGTCTTCAAAATGGAAATATGACTCGAGCATTTAATATCCAGCCCGGGGAAAATTGCAAATTTAATCAAATTTCACACAATCGTGTATTTCACGCGATGCAAGTGTCGAGCTCTAAATATTACCGTTGGGTTTCCCAGCTGAAACTGAACGAAGGCTATGTACATATACCCAGTCCCAAGGGATAAGCGAAGATACAATACCGCTAATTTTACGTGAAACAGGCAGATAAGCGACAACAAGAATGCTGTAACAGACCTTCGTCATGAAAAATTTACAGGAATTCGTTTAGGGCTTGTGAAAAATGAATTGGATTTTGTTAGTACTTGATTATTTGGAAATCTCAGCATGTAACATTATTTTTGTCGTTTCTTAAGATGATTTTAATTCTTTACAAATATAAATTTGTATTTTATGGAATTGTTCAGTATACCTTACTGTAAGAAAAATCATTTTTTATAAAATCCAGAAATAAGAGTCTATAAAAACCAAATGATTTCACAGTTTTCAACATTTGTGTCAGTAATAAAATTTCCGTACTTTCATGCAATCATTATGATTTTATACAGTTTTTCCTGAAAATATAGATTGAAAATCAAAAAATTATATAAATATTTTCGTCCAACCGTATAGAAAGTAATCGACTTATATTATGTAATAAAATAAAATATTGTATTTTGAAAATTTTTGGAAGCCTTCCAAAATTTTTGAAATAAAGGGTTCATCAACAAATTAATACCAAAAAATATATACGAATTAATGTAATTTCAAATCAAAGGTTGAATAACTAAAATGTTAAAAACAAAAATTGATGAAATCCTTTCATGGAATTTTTATGATTTCATACAGCTTTTCCTAAAAATGTAGCTTAAATATCAAAAAAGTAAACAAATATGTTTATTCAACTGTATAGGAAGTAATTTATCCATATTTTGTGAGGAAATAATATGAGAAAATATTTAATTTTGAAAATTTTTGTGTGCCTTTGAAAAATCTAAATAAAAGATTCAATAATTTTACAGGAAAAAAAATTGCGAATCGATTTAAATTACAAATCAAGAGTTTAATAACTATTTTTTTATTGAGCATTGAATATCAAAACCAATGCATTACTATTTTGATATTTCACATTAAAATGTCAAAAACAAAAATCGATTAATTCCTTTCATGCAAATATTACGATTTTTTTAGAGTTTTTCCTAAAAATGTAGCTAACCAAACCTTAAAAAAAAAAGAAAAAAAAATTGTTCTATCACACCTTGTAATATAATTAATTCATAATTATTTATATTAAACAAATATTATTTAACGTTTCTCATTCTTTTTAATTTTAATCATTTGTGGAAAAGAAAATTAAATTTTGTTTTCGTTTTCGTTTATTTCATAAACGTTTGGAACTTCTGGCACATTATAGAATTGTGTTCATAGTTTTTATTATTTTTAAATTTATTCTGAAAATACAAAAATTTTCACAAAAATGTTTAAACTGTATTAGATTATTCGAGATTTGAAATTTTTAATCATGGAACTTTAAAACTGTGAAAATTCATATTTTTTGATTGTAAAAACTGTCAAAAATATGAAAAGCAGTCGAAGTTTTCAGAAATTGTATGAATCGTCGATTTTTCTACCAAAAATTATATCAAAAAATCTTTTTTATCTTATTTGTTAAATCCTGTTGTATAACAAAGTCCTAAATTTTATATACATGGGAATTTTTTAAATAAGTATTTATAAATACATGCTGTATTAGACTTTTGGCTATACTGTATAAGAATGAAAAATATATTGATCACAAAACATTCCGTAATATACGAAAAATCAAACATAACATAGTAGAATTTGATATTTTTCAGTGATTTTTTTTACGCATTAAGCTAAAATTATGATTTTCTTTGTTAATGTGGAATTTTTATAGTTTTATTTGTAGTTACTCAAGTATTTTATAGATTTCTGAAATTTTTGTACTGTATGTTATTTATAAAATTGAGTATCATTTTCTTGCATTTTTATAGATTTCTAGAATTCAACACGATAAAATTCAAAATTTCATCAATTTTCAATTTTCAAATTGATTTTTCAGATATCAGAATCGTTTATATTTATTTATACTACTTTTTCGATATCTTTTATCAGTATTTTTACAATACGAGGAATTCGTTATTTTTTTGATTTGCTGTATAGATTTCTACTATTTTGTGTGTTAGAAATAAAATTGAAAACAAGTTAAATTCCCATTGAAATAAAATAAACGTAAATAATACGATAACGTAATGTCTAAAATGGCATTTGAGTGACAAAAATTTTTTCAGGAAAAATTCTTAAAATAAAGAAAACTCAAGTTATTTTGAAAGCTGTATTTTTTTATTTATAAGACCCTCCAAAACAAAATAATGTATATTTTAAACAAAATTTTCATAAGTTTCTCCGCTGCATCTTTGCCTTCCAAAAAAGTCTGGCTTCATAAATCTCACGACTTTGATAATCTTACTGAAGTAAAAAATCAAATGTAACCTTTCTTTCAAACTATAGTACTATGATTATCGTTCAACATATTTTATAAACTTTTATTAAATCAATTTTCAAAATAGAGGAACTTGAAAAAATTTTTTGTTTCTTGCCTCTTTTTGAAGTTTCAAGAGTTTATAAAAATTATGAGGGAACCGAAGACACTGTAGTGCAAGAGAGACGTATATAACGGAAAGCGAATTAGAGGAAAAAGGACGAAAAGAGAATGTGTTCGTTTCCTCTTATAACAATTAAAAAGGAGCCAAATTTTCATCGTACGATAATCCTATATTGCTATAGATTTAAAAAAAAGATTACAATTCCTTTTACACTGTAGCAGGATTTTCAAAAGCTAATGAAAATTTTTCCGAAAACATACATTCATTTCGTCATCAAACCTCTAATAAATAAAAAAACAAAACTGCTCTCACATAGTTAACCCCTCTTTGAAAATAAATTCTAAAACTTCTCTTAAAATATCATTCGTGGTCTAGTACAGCGAATGGAAACCCCAAAACAGCAATCATCGAATTTTCGGGATGAAACAAGGAGCTGATGACTCTCGGTTTGAGTGGACGATAATTCGTTGTAAACTAGATCGAGAGGGCGATCTGTTTCCACTTAGAGAGCGTTGCACGTGAATGGTTGCGCAGTGGGAAAGCGCAAGTACCACTGGCCGGAAATAAAGTTCCTCAGCTTGGCGGGATGCGGGGGGAAGGGGGGAGTGAGGAGGGGCAGGAAGTATACACATGATGCTGTATTTCTTACTTACAGCCCTTACGGCGGGACGCTCGAGCTTTTATTTAGAGCGTGTTTGCGAGAAAATGAAATGCCTACATACATACACGAGAGAGATAAAAAGCTGAGGTCAGAAATTTCGCGGTAGGCTAAATCTGTACTGGCCGTCAATCACTGACATGTCGGTACCGGACGTGATCGTTCCGTATGTTTTCTTTTCATTTGGAGAAAGGGAAGTAATTTTTAATTGCTTTTTCGGGAAATGTAGATGGAGTAATGAGCACTTGGGAATTTACTTATTGTTTTATTTTGGAATTTACTATATTTTAATATTTCATATTAAAAATTTGTAAATAAAATATTATAATTAATATTTATATTTATAATTATTCAAAAATTGAAATGAACATTTTTATATTTTATATTGACATTTACTTTTTACTTATTTATTATACTTTAATCTCGAAAAAATCTTTATAGCGAAATGTGTGATTTGAATTATCACTGTGATGATTGATTCCCTTTTGAAAAATGCAAGAAGTTTTAAACTATTAGAATTGAGAAAATTCGTTGAATATGTTTTTGGAAATGTTTTCACTTTTTGAATTGGGGAAAACTGACTATACTGTTGTATAATTTTAGGTAAATTGTGAGAACTTGGGAATTTATAAAGAATGTTGGCATTTTTTTAGAATTTTTTTATAGTCATGACAATTGTTTGAACTGATTTTTGAAAAATATCAAAATGTTTTTGTACATTACGAACTGTCAAATTATTTAACTACTAACTATATTATATTACTATTATTTTAAATTTAACTACTAACTGTCAACAAGTTTAAAATGTTACGAATTCACCAAAATAAATAAAACCCAAAAACCCTGGTGATGTTGATTCATTTAAAAACCTTATAAAAATTTTTATAAAATCAACCTTAAAAAATTTCTATTACAATTTTTTTATAAAGTGACCCTGAAATAACTTTATAAAAAAAATTTTCTCCATAAAATTCTATTTTTTGCGCAAATTCGTACACATATAATTTTTTTATATTTTAAAAGACATTTCTCATAAAAAAAAACATTTTGAAATTTTAAAATTTTTTAGAAGATTAGAAAATTTTTTATAAAAATATGGAGCTCAAATATTTTTTTATAAGAAACGTACAATTTTTAAAAAATTGTCTTCCTTTTCTATGGGAAAAATTTTTTTTATAATGTTTTTATAAGGTCACTTCAAAAAAAACAATTTTTTGATAAAAATTTTATAAGGTCGATCTTATAAAAAACATGATTCGTATAAAAAATTTTTTATTTTTATAAAAATGTTGTCTTTTTTTATAAAAATTAAAATCAGCTTTTGAAAATGTTGATACTGCTAAATTGTAAAAAATCAGAGCTCTGAAAAATTTGTTAAAGCTTTTTAAAAACTGATGAAATGTAACTGCCGAAACAGTTAAAAATTTTAAACTATCAAATCTATGACAAATTTTCGAAAACGTGAAGAATTTTCGTATTTTTCAAAGTTTTCAAACTATCAGGACTTTTTCAGAATGTCGAAAAAATCAATACTGTCAAACGTCAAAAAATTTATAAAAATATACCAATTCCATTCAACCATTAAGATTATTATGAAGCTGCTTCGTAACTATCAAAACTTTCAAAACTTCCAAATAATCTAGAATGAGTATATCTACTGTCATAAGTTTCATAAAAAAATTTGTTTTGCCAGCAAATTTATTTACAAACAATTAAATTATTTACACTGTTAGTAATTTTTGTTTAATTTTAATGAACTTGTCTCGGAAGTTTTTTACATAAATGCATTTGAAAATAAATTTCCAAAGTTCATGAAGATTAATAAACGTTCTTGAGTTTTAATTGACTTGTTCATTGAATTTTTTGTACAATATGCAATATACAATATGCAGTGAATAGTATGCAATAAACAATATATAATAAACAATATACAAGTCTATTATTTTGATATACTTCTGACAGATTTTAATATGCGTTAATTGAAATTAATCGAAAAGTTTATTAGTCTGAGTTTAATATACGTGTTTATTATTTTTAATGTAAATACCATACATGAATATTTATTGAAATCAACGAGTCTTAACAGTGTACAGTTTGCAAATTCATTAGTTACACAAATCGCAGAAATAAATTGCAAAGATCAAGTGCTAAAGTGAGTGATACAAACTGGCTGTAGTCAGACCGAGTGATACAAGTCATCATACTAACCTCCAAAAATTATAGAGTTGATCGAAATTTTTTATCGAACTAATTTTTTTGTTTATAATTACCTTACACTCACCTACAACAATTTTTTTTATCATAGCATTATGTGCAAGAAAATATCTTCATTTTAGCCAAAAAAACTTTCTGAATGTAAGAAAAAGAATGTATTTCATTCTTCTAGTACATACTCTGACTTTTCGAATATATTTTCAAAACTCAAAAAATAGTACTGTCTAAATATCAATAAAAAAACAAACTTGAAGTCACTGTAAAAGCTTTAAAAAATTTTCTGTCCTCTTCTAACGTCATGCAAATCCGCAAGCGTCACACATAAATTTGCACCAACTTGGAACCACGTATTTCCCGTGGCAGCTACGACCAATACTTTCGGTGAGCATTTTTTTTCCTGAGGACCTAATCATTCGTGAAATCGCGTGATTCCGAAGTCCATACGGAAATGCGAGCGACCAAGTTATGGGCACGAGCGCGTGTGTGGGTTTGCGGGAATGCGGGGTTACACATGTCAATCCTCGAATTGAGAATTCAGAATTCGGAGCGGCGAAACCGAGGTGATGGGTCACAATACAGGACAATCTGCACTTTCGTATCACCGTCAGGTCGGCTGACATGACCGATAGCATTGGACGTGTTAAATGCATCGGAATCTATCTCCAACGATTCATTTTTCCAACCGCCAGATTTCCCAACTTGCCTTGACTTTCCACGTAACGAAAATTCCGAGTTACTTTTCCATTTCGACATGGGAAAAAAGGGTTTGCTGTGTCAGAAAAAAATGTGCCGTTTCAACACAACTTTTGAATACAAATTTTTTTTGTACCAGTTGCTTCATTTGTCATTGCCAGAGCACAATTATTTGTAAAAATAAATTTCATATTTCTATAACAAATATTTATAAATACATTTGTTCAATACAGTAGCAATATGAAAACGACAAAATTCAAATAATATTTAGTTATTTCAAGAATATATTCATTAATAGTTAGTATAAAATAAAAATAATAAATAAGTTTAACAATATTTAAACGACAAAAATTAATTATTTTATGATAAATATTTTTGTAATAAATTTCAGTGGATAGTAATTGTGCTCTGGTAGCAAAAAAAATTTGTTAAGGCAACAAAAAAAAGGTACTGCTACAAAAAAAATTCGTTGTGTCAAGTTGTGTTGAAACAGCAAATTTTTTTTTTGTGTAAAAGATTCTCGGAATTAGAAATTGAATTAATAAATATTTTCTGCGAAGAATGAAATCTAAAGTCATAAAACGAGGGAAATTGATTTCGTATTTTTATGATAATTTAGGACGTACTTTCTTTTTCATTATGTTTTTCCATTTATCATTGAATAAATTATGTTGCATTTTTGATATTTATTAATGAATTTTTTTTTCGATCAAAATATTTTCCGATTCGAAAAGTACTCATAATCACCGAATAAGAAAAATATGGAAAGTTGTGGAAATTACTGGAGTTGCTAGTAAAAACTTTGAGAAAACTTACGGTCTTTCGAACAATTTCGCGGAGACTAGAGTGCTCATTAAAGATTACCTTTGAGAAGCGAATATGGCCTGAAGCTTTTATATTTGTGGGAATTCTCATTGGAGTGAGAGTTTTTTTTTGTTTGGGGAAAACAATTGAATTTGAGAATCTGAGTTGAAATTTATTAGAATAATATGAATCTAAAAAAATACTAGAGAAAGTACATGAATTCTTTGATAATAAAAAATTGAGTAGAAAAAAATCATCATAATAAACCACTTTGTAGATTCGAAACTTATATAATAATGAAAGTCCTATACATTTTTTAATACCAGAGTAATAAATTCTAGAAATCAGTATAGTCAATTAAAAAATAAAAAACTTATGGAAATAAAAAAGAATTTTACACAAATTCGTAAATACTCTAGGAAAATATGACTATGAAAATAGCTTAGATCTATGGAATACGAAAAATCTATGAAAATTGAGGTTTTTCAAAAATCAACAAAATTTTGAATTTTTTAAAATCACTTAAAGTACACAAAATCCAAAGAATACATCCTAAAACTATTCGGTATGTCATATAAATTTCATTTGGTCTATTTTCAAAAATTTTCAGTAATTTTTCTCATTTATTACTATAATTTTCATTGATTATTTGTTTTTCATCTTCTTTAATATTATTTGTTGCATGATTTTTTTGTTATTATTATTTGTATTATTTATGTCTTTTTTTTCTTTTTTACATGAAATAATATTTTTTTTTATTCGAACGTTGGAAGGTGTTATTAGTATTATCATCATTACTGTAAAACTGTGTAAAACTTTACGTTGGTCCCAAAAACTTAAAAGTTTAATAGGAAATTTAATATATAGAAATAAATTTAATTGTTTATATATTTTAATAGAAATTTAATATTATATATATTTGAATATTCAAAAATTTGATGTTTTAAATATATAATTTTCAATAACTAATTTTTAATATTTTAATATTTAATATTGATTATTTAATATTAGATGTGTAATATTTCATATTTCATTTTAATATATTTTAACAGAAAATTAAATACATATAAGAGGACTTACCGAATGAGGAGACCAATGATGAGGCCAAGTTTTGGTTTCAGGGCTGCCTCCTGAGCTCGGCTGGCTCGCCAAAAAAACGACTCGTCTGTCACTACTACTAGTACTACTGGAACCTGTGGTAGCCAAAAGTGCAGCTCTTGCTCGAGTTCCCCCGAATCCAAAAGTCGCTGAAGTATCCATTTCTGATGTTTTATCCTGTAATTATTAACAGTTTTTTTCATTATTTGTCAACATTATGCTCAGGTGTAAATTTTTTTTTTCATTTCCCTAATTTGAGTCTTTGATGGTTTGTTTATTTTTGTGGTTTTTTGTAGCTACTGCAACATTCGATTGTAATGCCTTATTCGTAGTGTTAAATTAGTGAGAAATTAAGTTCAGTTTTTTCGAAGCAATATAGATTTTTGTTTATTTTCTGGGAAAATATACTGTAGTGGAAAATATAATATACAGGTTATTATATGTAAAAATATGAAATAAAAATAATATGCTAGTATTTTAAAATTTTTGTACTTCTTAGTACCCATAAAATTAGGTCAAATTTTATATAATTTTTCAAAACTTGTATTTTAATGAATTTTCATACAGGTTTTGGACACGTGATGCTCTGGAATTGAAAGCGCTACAGTTTTTTAAGACTTCTAATATGTTTTTCAGAAAGACGCATTTGAAGGGATTTCCAGTTTTTCATAGAGTTGTAGTACTTTTATTAATTTGTTCAAATTTTTCAGTATCTATGCAATGGCAGGGTATATGGATTTTTCGTGTTTGATTCGTCATAATTTGAAATTTTATGAATTTTCAGTAATTATACAGATTTAAAAGAAAATCATATACACATAAATTTTTCATTATACTTACGATTTTTCGGTATAATTTGATATTTTTTAGAAGTTATAAATCTTTTTAGTTTTTTCAAGTATTTTAATATTATTATTTCCATGAATTGCTACATAGATTTCGAAATTTTATGCTTTCAAGTCGAAACTTTCACAGATTATGTGTTTCAAGTCCCAAACGTTGATGAAGTAAACGAGAACGAAAAAAAAATTAAACTTTCATTCTCATCATAACTAAAATTAAAAATAATGAGAAACATTGAATAATATTTATTGAATTATGCATTCATTTATTAACTAGGAATCATAGAACAATTTTTATTAATTTTTTCGTTTATCTTTAAATGTTTGGAACATGAGAAATTTGTCACTGTATTTGAAAAAAAAGATAAATTTCTGGATTGTCTTTTATTTTCCATCTGGAAAAACCATGTGTTTTATGTTTCAAACGTATATGAAATGAACTACAACGAAAAAAAAGGGAATTTTCATTTCTACCATAAATGAAATTAAAAATTATGAGAAACAATAAATCATATTTGTTGAATAAAATACTTATGAATTAATTTATCAACTAGGGATTATAAAGCAATTTGTCTTAATTTTTTCGTTTATTTTTAAACGTTTCGAACATGAAAAATTTGATTGTTATAATGTTTGAAAAAAAGGTAAATTGTTGGAATGTCTTGTATTTTCCATCTGGAAGATTTTGAATCTTTCACAGATTTCTATGATTTAGAGTATTCCAAGTATTCTTTGATTTTTATGAATGTTTTGAAAATAATCTCATACTTTCTAAAATTGTTATTAATTTACTTTATTTCGTGGATTGATGTATAGATTTGTAAAACCTAATGTTATAGGATTCAAAGTATCATAGATGATCATTATTTTGAAAAATAAGAAAAAAACATTCGCTTTATCAATTTCAATTATTTTTCGTATTTTTGCAGTGTGTAAATAATTATAAGAATTTTTGAGTGTTTCATTATATTTTTATAAAGCAGTCTAGAATAAGATTCTCAAAATTTAAGTTTTGTAGATCATAAGTACTTTCATATATTTTTTATTTGGATTTCTAGATGTTGTAGTATTGTTGGTATTTATGAAACTATGTAGTATTTATTGATGTTTTGATAGATTTCTAGTGATTTGTAGATACCTCTAAAAATTTATAAATTTTAATACTCTGGGACTCGAAATTTCGTCAATTTTTATTTTTATTTTATAAATTAACAAAATAATTGTGGCTTCGTAAGTCACTAGTGTCTTTCGTAATTCTCGATACGCTTTGAAAATTCTGCACAATTTCCATGAATTTATACAGAAATCTCAAAAATTCTAAAATTTTCATGAATTTCCTCGTTTTTCCCGAAACTTATATCTGCATAGATTTTCAATATTTTCTTTCATTTTTATCATTCATAAAATTTCACTGTTCTTTTTCCAATATTTTCATAGCATTCCAGTACTTTGATGCATCACTACATAAGTTTCCACAAAGAAAATGCGTACGACAAAAAAATGATTTACGTGAAAAACACATGTTCATAAAGTTTATACGACGTTGACAAATCACACGAAAATTTTTTCTTGATATTTACCGAAAATAATTCAAAACCTTGAAAAAACAAATTTTAACTTGTGTATACACTAGTGATTTTGATTCTTATAACAAATGGCAAAATTCTTATAACAATTAGAAATTTCTTATAAGGTCAACTTTAGAAAATTCTAATAAGAAAGAAATTTTTTTATAAAAACCTGTGACACTTTCATTAGAATTTTCAAATTTTTCAAAGAAAATATTTAAATTTCGTACATTTCTTATAAACTGGAATTTTATAGAAAAAAATTTTACTAAACATTTTTACAGGAAATGAAATTTTATAAGAAAAGTTTTTATTACAAGAATCTTAAAAGTTCGACATGTAAAAAAATGCATGTGTGATTTTTCAACGTTGTAAACTTGATGAGCATAAAAACACTCGTTATTTAAAGAATTTTCTCTCAAAAATAATCTAAACTCCCCCCTCTCCCCACGGTTGCAACCTGACTTGAATCTTCCGTCAAACTTACTTCAATTAAACATCCGGTAATTGACGTCCCGACCGGCCTTACATTTTCCCTCTGTTCTTCCTCGCTGAGTTGTAAATCTTTGCCTGATAATCAAGTTCTCGAGCTCACTGGCGCGTTCTCGCCCCCTCGACACTAGTGTCTCTTGTAATGAGGACGCTCTTCAAGCTTCGCGCGTCGTTTCGCCTTATTACAACAGTTCCGTTTGTACATTTGCACCTTTCTCCATTTATAATTCTGACGAAACGACCACCCCGTAACTCCCTCCCATCTATCCTCTTCAGAAAACATTTCCCCCCTCGTTTCTCGACCCCTCCCCGCCTCTCTCCCAAAATCTGATGATCAATTCCACCCTCATCATATATCTGATTTCAGACCAAAAGAAAAATGAAAGACATCTCTCGACGCAAAATGAGGCTCGAGTGTATTTCGGGAAAATTCGGGTGTGCTTCGCGTTCGAAACCGCGCACGAGACTGGACTCAGCGTAAACGGCCAGGAAGTCTCGATCTCGAGATTCACGTGGTTATTTTCCCCGGCGCATGCTCCGGCAATTTTTATTTTGTTCCCCCCCACCCCGCGGGAAAATCCCACCCCCTCCGCCCCCCGCGCGTAACTACCACCAACGTTTCGCCAAACTCGGGCTATAAAGCCATTTCAGGGTAAACGAACAAACGCCGGCGCCGTATTTATCATCGTCATTTCGCGGAATTTCGGGGCACCGAATTTATTAGTTTAGCCGACAATGCGCTCGAGAAACAATTTACTCGTCTAGATTGATTTCGCGGGGCAAGGGGGAAAAGGGGGAGGGGGTTGTATACAGGGGTTTCGCGGCGAACCGCGGATGACGTTTGATACCTGGTTTGACGGTGGATGGGGGATGCTCCGGAATGGAGTTGAGAATCAAAATTCGTTTTTCTGGTTGAATGAATGGGTTTCGTTTTAATTGGGAAGTTGGATGGCGATAGAGTTTGGAAATGATTTGGGAATTGGAGAGATTTTGTGATTTTTAACGAAGTTTTGTGCAGAGGATCCAATTATTTTATTCTATGGTGTACGATATAACTTGGGTTTCGTCGGTGATTGAGAGGGTGGATTGAATGATTTAGTGATCATTTTTTGCTTAACACGGTTATTGAATATTTGGAAAAAATGAAGTTAATGTTTTTTTTTACAGTATAGTTATATTGATATTTTGGATTAAATAAAATAAAATCCGATACTAATATAATAATAATAATAATAATAATAATAATAATAATAATAATAATAATAATAATAATAATAATAATAATAATCTAATTATTATTAATTATCTAATTATTATTAATAATAATTATAATAATAATAATAATTATTATTATTATTATTATATAATAATAATAATAATCGAATTTCAAATAAGATACTTCAAAAAGTGTCTTGTAAATTCAAAATATTTTGAAAATTGTTTAAAAAACACTTTAAAAAGTGTTTTAGACACTTAACAGTGTATTAGAGTTCCAGAAAAGATACTTTTTAAGGACTCTAAATTCAAAATAAAACTTCAAGAATTGTTTTCACATTTTTTATGAATCACTTCAAATAGTGTCTTAGACGTTTAAAAGTGTCTTTGTATTAAAAAAAAACAGCTCAAATAGTGTCATGGACATTAAGAAGTGTCTTGCAATTCTGAATAAGACACATTGGAGTGTCTTATAATTTCATATAAGAGACTTTACGAAGTATCTCAGAGATTCGAGAGCGTTTTTAAATTCCAAATGAGACGCTTCTGAGTGTCTTAGATTTTCAAGTAAGATATTTTGTAGTGTGTCTTAGAAATGTCTGGATATCTTTGGATTTTCAAAGACATTTTGAAAATAGTCTTAGAAATCCAGAATGGATACTTCAGAAGGTCTTTGAATTTTAATAATACACTTCAAGAAGTGTCTTAGAAATTCAAGATCTCTTGAACATTTTTTAAAAACACTGTCAAAAGTGCCTTAAACACTTGAAAGTGTATGAGAGTTCCAGAAAAGATACTTTTTGAGGACTCTAAATTCAAAATAAGAATTCAAGGATTGTCTTCAAATTTTTAATGAATCACTTCAAGTAATACCTTAGACGTTCAAAAGTGTCTTTGAATTAAAAAAAACACCTTGAATAGTGACTTGGACATTTAAAAGTGTTTTGAAATTCCGAATAAGACACATTGGAGTGTCTTATAATTTCAAATTAGAGACTTTACAAATTATCTCAGAGATTCGAGAGTGACAACTACCTCGAGTAAGACATTTTGTAAAGTGTCTTAGAAATTTCAGATAATCTTTAGATTTTTAAAGACACTTTGAAAAGTGTCTTAGAAATCCAGAAAAGATACGTCAGAAGATCTTTGAATTTCAAGAAGACACTTCAAGAAGTGTCTACGAATTTGTAAGAAATCATTTTGAGAATTAGTGTGTCAGACGTTTGAAAGTGTCTTAGAATATTTTCTTAAAACACCTTCAAAAGTGTTTTGAACACTACAAAGTGTCTCATAATTCGGTATAAAAAACATGAAAGTGTTTTAGAATTTCTAATGAGACACTTCAAGAATTGTGTTGACATTCGATAGTGTCCTAGAATCCTAGATAAGACACTTTGAAGTGTCTTAGCATTTCGAACAAGACACTTTCGAGTGTCTTACAATTTCAAATAAGGCATTTAAAAAAGTGTCTTGGGCATTTTTGAATATCTTGGAACTTCGAAAAAGTCAGTTTAAGAAGTGACTTATACACTTGAACATTTATGAGAACTCCGAAAAAGATACATTTAAAAGCCTTTAAATTGCAAAATATACACTTCGGGAATTGTGTTAAATTGTTGCATTTATCACTCAAAGAACTGACTTAGACGTTTCGAAGTGTTTTAGAAATTTTCATAAAACACCTTAAAAAGTGTTTTGAACATTGAAAAGTGTTTTCGAATTCAAAATAAGGCACATTGAAATTTCTTAGAATTTCATAAATCACACTTCAAGAAGTATCTCGGACATTTGAAGTCAGAAATAGTGATTCTCATTTTTTTTCTTTTGGGGAATGATGATGATTTTGTTCTTATACAAAACCGATCATACTCAAATAGAAAAATCTCTAACTATTAATCTGAATTCATATAAAAAACTTATGTCCCTGAAGTTCCAAACGTTCAAAATCAAACGAAAAAGAAAAACATCTAAGTTTTCAGAAAAAAACCTTTCCAGCTTCTTTTTAGTGCTTTTCAATTAGAACAGCAAACTTTATAGTCTCTAAAAAAATATTTAACACAATTTTTCTCCATGACGAGAATTCAGGAATGAATGTATATTTTTTCTTTTTGTTTAATTTCAAACGTTTGGAACTTTAGATACATACAAATTTCAATCCATGAACGCTCAAATTTTTTGAGTTTTTCAAACGGTGGGGCACATTTTTCTTTAACAAGTGCAATGTTTATTGATTAGAAATTAAAGAAATTTATTATTATCAACCTGACATTTTAATAAAAATAAAACAAGAATTCAAAAACATTTTTTTATCATTCTCCATTAAAATTCGGTTTCCTCAAATGTGCGGACCTTGGATTTTGCTGATTTTTTGCATAGTCAATCTTTGACTTATTTTTGTAAAAACTGAGCAATAAAAATCGAAGACTCAAGCAAGAAACTCGAGATATATGAATTTTTATTTCAACTACCAGCTTAGTCAACTTTTTGGCGAGAACAGTCTTCATGAACATTCGGTTTTCTCAAATGTGCGGACCTTGGATTTTGCTGATTTTTCGCATAGTCAATCTTTGACTTACTTTTATAATAATTGAGCAATAAAAATCGAGAGGGATAAAGAAATTCGCGAGATATGAATTTTTGTTTCAACTATTAGCTTCATTAACTTTCTGCCCAGATCATTCTTCATGAACATTCGGTTTTCCCAAATAGGGTACCTGGAATTTTGCTGATTTTTTGGCAATGAAACACAGTTTCAATTAAAGTAACGAAGAAAAAAAGATTTGTATGCAAGTTTTCGGTTATGAGAAAAGTTTGAAAGCCAAGAAATCTTTGATGAGACCTACCGTTTATTAAAACCAACTCAGTAAATTCCATCCAAAATGCCAATACCAAGATTCTCCTTCTCACACGAGCCAACACTCAAACAAGTAACATCCACACCCACACATTTTCGCCTGCAAGGAACCGACTTACGCCTGTGATTAAATTTCAATAAAACTTGGCGACTCAACATTAATTCCCCAATTAAATGCGAATCCGTCGACTCGGCTAATATCGCGCATTCGTTAGACTCGTATTATCGTAATTGGAAACTTTGTTACTGCAAAATTACTTTTACCTGTTGCGCGCTAGCTGCAGCTCGCGGGCGCTAGCACGGAAGAGCGCCCTATTGTTTTTTCTTGCGGAAAAACGCGTCAACAAAGTTTCATGCATTATCCATATTTCCGGTTGATTGAGCTTGCAGAGACGAATATCAATCGAAAGTTATATCGAAAAATCATTTTTACTTGATGTTACGTTAATTTCTTCTCGAAAAACTTTTTTTGTCTACTGACTGTGAATGTAAGGTATGAACTGAAATTAAATCTCTATTATATTTGTAACTCAGTATATTTGTTGTAAACAAATGACTCGAGGATGAAAGTCGAAAATAATGATCATGATAATTGGAATGAAATAATCAAGATAATATATAACAATTAATATATAATTAATACAATCATATTTAATATTATTAATATGTACAATATCATATAATATGCAAAAAATATAATATGTAATATTATTAATAATAATTTAATATTTACCAACTATGAATAATGAAAATGGGTGAAAATTATCAAAAAAGTAACCACAGAAATGAAAAGAACATTGTAATAATTTAAACAAGAAAAAGAACTACAAATTTTACTACCTTTAAAATACGAACAGTATAACTCTGATGATGAAAAACGAGTAAGGATTATACATAAAATTATTTTTGAAAATTGTTTCGAAACCTCGAAATAACAGAAAATCTTTTAAATAATAAAAATCTTTGAAAGTATAGTTCACTATGAGTTCACTGAACAATCTTCGAATTTTCGAACACGAACTTGAAGAAAAGTATATAGCGATTTTCCGGAAAACTAAAAAACGATAAAAAAAACTTTGAAGCACTATGAAATTTTGTAAATAAATACCAAAAATCTTCGCAGTTAATAATTTCTCAGAAATCTATTAAATTAATGAAAAACTATTAAATTTCGTGTTCTAGAGTGTGAAATTCTGAAAATCTTTACAGCAGTCTACACAAAAATATTAGAAATGTATGAAAATACTAAAATATTCTTTATTTCTAACAATACTGAAAAATTTCGAAAAATACTTCAGATTTATAGATGGTAAAAAAATTATTTGAATATGATATGATGGAAAATTCATAAGTTTTTGAATGCATATGATTATAAAAATTAAAAAAGAATTATAATGATTAGAAGAATAATTATGAAATTATGAAAGTTAATAGAATTAATATTATGAAATAATAGAAATTAAATAATTATTTTTATTTTAATGATATAATAATTTAAGTAATTTAATAACTATAACACAATGATAATTTCCAAATCATTCAAATTATTTTATAATTATAAAATAATATTAACTTTATATGTTTTTTATGGTTTTATTTTATTACTTAATTATATAATTACTTTAATTCAATCTCATAATGATTTTAATGAGTTTGATATAAATATTTTAATTTAAAAAAGTTATTTTAATATTAATAATTATAATTGTTTTAGTGAATTATATTCATTATTATAATTAATAGAAGAATAATAATGGAATCAATATTTAAATGGAAAAAAGCATATAATTTTGAAAATCGAGAAAAGTAATCATATGAATACCAGAAAATTCTTATAAATTTTAAAAACTATAAAAATTCAGAAAAAAATACTGTATAACTGTCTGAAAAATACTGTTTTTCGAATAATTGATGAGAAATATGTAGAGCGATTTTAAAAAAATACTGAAAATCAATGAAAAAATAAAAATTAAAAAAAAACACACAAAATAAAAATTCTAGATATATTTTGAATGCGTGTGAATTCTGTAAAGACATTTTTTTCTCAAATACCATAAAAATATAAAAAAAATTTTTAATCGTTCCAGAGCATCAGATTCTTGAAATTTGAAAAAGTCCATAAAATTATCAGCAAATCTCTTATATTAAGCACATACTGAAAATATTAGAACCAAAAAAATTCGAAAGTCAGTGACTTAAAAATTCTAAGTCTCAAAAAAATTTACTAATCGTTATTCCATAACCAGATTTTCAAAAAACATAACATTCCAAAGGACAATTTTTTTTTTGAATTTTGAATTCACTGAAAAAACTGAGAACAACAATATTATTCAATAAAAATGAAAAATAATAAAGTCGCATTTTTTTTCTGTGATGGAACAAAAACATATATTTACGTGAAATATTATGACTTGAAAACTCGCAGTAAAAATAGTGTAAGCGAGGAAGGAAGGAATGGAAGACATTAAAAGTCGTCAAAGAATTACGAGCAGCTTGGATAAATTTCATTTCGGTTCACTCCTGGACTTTCCTCGGGATCCCTTGCAAATTTTAATTACGAATCGAAAGAGTTATCGACCCTATCAAAAGACTTAACTTAAGGAGTCATTACTTCGATATCAAAATGATTTTTATGACTGTTATGAAGTTTCAGAGGACGTTTGTAAGAGCTGTGTAAAATCAATTTTTATAACATCGTCGACCAATAGCTTATTGAATTTCACGTTAATTTATTATTTATAGTTTTTTAAGAATAATATTTCGATTAATTACATGCGTTTTACGTAAAACTATTCCAAATGCCGGAAAAAAACACACTTCTTTCTCGCAGTTTGTTTTGACACCAGAGTTTTGCGCCCGACGTTCCAGAAAATAATTAAATTTCCCATTTCACGAAAAACGCGCAACTTTTCCTACGCCAACGAAACATCCAGTCCCCGCGTAACTATAAAAATTGCTCGTGAAAAAGTCAGTGAAGCCAAGAATAACGCATTTTCCCGAAGAAGTTTTCCGGCCTAAAAAACAGTGTTTTAGTGATTTCTGTAGAAAAACAAAGTGAAACAAATGGGAGAGTAAGCATTTTTGTATTGGAAATGTTAATTTGTTGAGAAAAAACTTATTATTTATGGTATGCTAAAAAAATATGTTATCTGTAAAATGAACACTTTACGTAGATGAAAGTCGACGAGTGAAGGGTTCGAAAAACTTAAGGAAAAAAGCGAGGTCGTATTTTTTTCGTGGTTATATATAAAAATGGCGATTAAAAAAGCGTCGTCCCACTGAGGGATAGAGAATTTTCCCGGGCGTTCTTTTGCTCTTTTATTTTCCATCCGCGACTGCAAGGCATCAACCGCTATATGCACCGTCTTCTTTGCGTTTTCCCCTCTCTTTCAATCTCTTTTTGAACCTCGGCATTTTCTCTTCTCTTTTTCCTCATTCACGCGCGGAGCCGCACACCAGGATAAATCGGCGTTTCTCGATCTTTTCCCAGCGAGCTCAAACCATTACTATACGAATGGCGGCTTTTCCATTTCCCTTTTTTTCCTCGCATTCTCAAATTGAAGAGGCTTTGTGACGAGGCGCCGTATTATGACGCTTAGGCTTCGGCGGCAAGTCGCATTACGCGTGCATCGGTTGGCGAACGAGTGCTGTTGGACGATTTTCACCGAGATCGTTAGCATCTCGGATCCTCAATATTTTTACGTGTACGAAGTGTACTGGTGTTGAGTTGGTTCCCGCTTTGAAAATGAGAAGAACTTTGGGGTTCGCGATTCATGAAAAAAATTTCTAGACAATTTTTTATTTCAAATATCATCATTTCTCAGGTCTGGATTCCCCTTCTGGTGGCTCTCACGGTACTTGCCAATACTTTTTTTCCATGAGAAAGAGCATTGAAATTTCGTAAGAAACACATTCTGCGGTGGAGAGACTCTGGAGATAGGAAAATTCTGGGCGCCGCTGGGCCCGATACGAAAAGTTTGACAAAACAACGCCGGTATCGTTTCCCCATGCAAATTCGACGTCGGCGAGCGAGGACGTGTAGCGAAAATACTGAAAAACGGCCGGCTTTGAATATGCGAGTGCTTCGGTGACGATAGGTGCACGTACATATATTAGCCTTGGCGACATTTTAACTTTCCTTGTTTTGCCGGCTCGCCGCGTTATCGACACTAGCCTTTTTTTAATTAAACCTCTTTGCGCGACTCTCCCTCAATTTGTAAGTTCACCATGCCAGAAACTTGGCTGCTATCTTTTGGCCAAAAAAAGTGAGAATCACTACTTTTACTTCGAATGTCCAAAATAGTTTTTGAAGTGTCATGTTTGAAATTCTAAGAAATTTCAATGTGCCTTGTTCACGATTCGAAGACACTTTTCAATGTTCAAAAGACTTTTAAAGGTGTTTTATGAAAATTCCAAGACACTTTCAAACGTCTAAGTCAGTTCTTTAAGTGATAAATGCAACAATTTAAGACAATCCCCCAAGTGTCTATTTTGAAATTTAAAGACATTTAAAAGTATCTTTTCCTGAATTCTCAGAAATTTTCAAGTATGAAAGACACTTCTTAAACTGTCTTTTTCCAAGTTCCAAGATATTTGGAAATACCCAAGACACTTCTTCAAATGCCTTATTTAGAATTACAAGACACTCGAAAGTGTCTTGCTAGAAATGCTTAGACACGTGAAAGTGTCTTATCTAGGATTCTAAGACACTATCGAATTTCAACACAATTCTTGATGTGTCACATTGGAAATTCTAAAACACTTCTGTGTTTTTTATACCGAAATGTGAGACACTTTTTTATGTTCAAAACACTTTTGAAGGTGTTTTGAGAAAATTTTAAGACACTTTCAAACATTTGACACACTAATGTTTAAGGTGATTTATTACAAATTTGTAGACACTTCTTGAAGTGTCTTATTACAGTCAAAGACTTTCTGAAATATCTTTTATGGAGTTCTGAGACACTTTTCAAAGTGTATTCGAAAATCCACAGATATTCAGACATTTCTAAGACGCTTTACAAAATGTCTTACTCGAAGTTCTAAGACACTCAATATCTCATTCGGAATGTTAAGACACTCTCGAATCTCTGAGGTATTTCGTAAAGTCTCTCGTTTGAAATTCTAAGACACTCCAATGTGTCTTATTCAGAATTTCAAAACACTTTTAAATGTCCAAGACACTATTCAAGGTGTTTTTTTTAAATTCTAAGACACTTTTAAACGTCCAAGACACTACTTGAAGTGATTTATAAAAAATTTGAAGACAATCCTTGAAGTCTCAGTTTGAATTCAATATTCTTCAAAAGTATCTTTTCAGGAACTCTATTACAATGCCAAGTATCTAAGACACTTTTAATGTGTGTTTTGAAAATTTTCAAAATATTTTGAATTTCCAAGACACTTTTCGAAGTTTCCTATTTGAAATTCGAAGTCACTCCAATGTGTCTTATTTGGAATTCTAAGACATTTTCTAATGTCAAAAACATTATTTAAAACGAATGTCATCGACTTTTCTTAAAGATAATTTCATTTGGGGGAGGAGGGCATTTTAAAAATTGTATGTACTGTTTTCTTAAAAATCTGAACAAATACCTACGATCTATATAGTTCGAAATTCTAGAGCATTAAATTTCAAAAAAACGTATACATAGAAATTTATAGCAATACTATAAAAATATAAGAACACTCTAAAATCTTAAAAAATATTGTAAATACTTTTAAAAGTACGTAAATCTAAGAAATTTAGAAATATGTAATTTTTAATTCTAGAAATTTAGACAGGAATTCGTAATAATACTTATAAACTGTTTCGAATAATAAAAAAACTCAAAAAAAATTCTAAGGTTAGAAAAATTTTATAAAAAACTGTTTTTTGAACAGTTTAAGAGTACTTTAAAATACTAAAAAATTTGGTAAATATTTTAAAAAGTACGAAAATTTACGATGTATAAAACTTGAAATTCGAAACCATTGAATTTCAAAAAAACGTATACGTAGATATATACAGAAATACTATAAAAATATAATGATACTTCAAAATCCACGAAAATCTTGTTAATATTTTTAAAAGTACGAAAATATAAGAATTTAGAATTATGGAAATTTGATTTCTAGTAATTAAGACAGAAATTCCTAAAAATACTAAGAAACTATTTCGAATAATAAAAAAAACTCTAAAAAGTTCCAAAATTAGAAAAGTTCATTAAAGAACTGTTTTTTGAAAAATCTGAATTGATACCTCCGATCGTCAAAACTTGAAATTTTGTACCATTGAATTTTAAAAAAACGTATGTATAAAAATATATAAATAAATACTATAAAAATATGAGAATACATTAATAATATTAATTATAATAATAATAATACACATATTTTTTAAACTAGTCATTATTTTCATGAATTAAACGAGGAGGTTGAATAATAAACAAATTTTTTATCGATTGCATTTGCAACAATATAATTTGAAAAAATATAGTTCTATCACAATGTCTCCAACAATCAATATTTTTAAAATCCCCACCATTGACATTTCCAAAATTTATGGAGATAACAAAATATATTTCGAAATTATATAAAAATCAAGTAACAAAACCGGCGGAACACTCGATAAAATTCCACTCGCCCTGGTACAGCAAGAACCGCAACTCAAACAAATGATCCATCCCGAAAGCTTAAGGCACCGCTTTGTCTATCGGAAACCAAAGCTCATTCCCGTTATATTTCCCAAACTTGGATTACGTAGTCTCCAATTGCTTCGTAATTCCATTTTCGGTACGATCATATCGACCGACCAACAAATCTTGGTCCGCCGAATTTTCCCTCTCGGCGAGGGAAATTACAGAAAACGGAAAAAAAACTTCCCCACGATACTTGCATACATCAAAAGTGATTTTGAGAAGTGCCCCGGCAGGAAATGTTATCGCGATAGCGAGGCGTGACGAACGCGAGTTGTAGGGTAAAAAAAACGGAAAAAAGTAAAAGGAGTCGATGGCGAAAGGGCGAGAGGCACGGGCGTAGAAGGAAAATATTTTCGGGAGGAGTTTCTTGAAAAAACACGTTGTTTCAAGGATTTTTTTTCTGGAATGAAAATGTGGAAAGTTTTGAAGTTTCTACATTTGCTATGAATAAATAATTATGTAAGGTCCATATATTACAAATTCTACAATATAAAAAAAAGGAATATTCAATATTTTTATATAAAATAATTCATTTCATTCTACGATTTATTTATGAGGTTCAAGTGCATTCGTAATAACAATACGCAAAATAATAATAAATAACAGTTTCTGATTTATTTCTTTATTATTAATTTATTATTTATTCCTTGTTAATTGTTATAAGTTTTTTGTTCAAACAACAGAATGAAATAAAACATTTGAATTCAAAAAGATCGAATTTCAAAGTTTCCGAATTCCCAAAAAATGTTCAAGACTTTAGTTTTTTAAATATTTCATTCTTTTAGAAATTTTAAAAAGTTTTGAAATTGTTAATAATTACTGATATTTTGAATGTATTTTAGATCTGAAATCGAGGATATCGGAAAAGAAAAAATATTATTGAATTCGCGAAAATTTTTTCAAGTTTTGAAAAATTGAAAACTGTACGAGGATTTTCGAAGTATCATTATTTACAAAATTCTTCAAGATGTCGAAAATTCTCATCATTTACGTTTCTTGAGTTGGAAAATTTAAAAAATCCAATAAAAATTCCATTACTTCTACAATTTCTGAAATTTCTCAAGTTTTATTACGATATCTTCAATAAAGATTTATATAACAAATTTTCAGAATCAAAATTGACAATTTATTATCAGTTGTCAATAAAACGAAAATTGAAAATTCATCAAAAATTCAAAAATCAAATTTTATAGTTTTACAATCCAAAAATTAAAAAAAAATTTGTTTTACAAAAGTTTCATTATAACAATCATTTTTATAGTTCCTGACCTGAATTTAAAATGTACATCGCAATTCAAAATTTAAAAAATTAATTCAATATTAAAAATTAGAGAAAATTACAAATTTATTAAAAAATCTTAATTGAGCAGAATATGAATTTAAAAATTTTAGAAATCAAAAAATTTTCAAACTTTTCAGACTTTCATACATTCATTTGTTTTAAAAATCTCGAAATTTCTTTTGGATAATTTATTAATTTGATATTTTGAATTACAATTTCAATAAAAAAACTTTAATGATCAAAATAAACAAGTTATTATCAATTGTCAATAAAAAAAATTGAAAATTCATCGACAATTCATAAATCAAATTTGAAAGTTTAAAAAACCAGAAATTTATATAATATTTTGTTTTTCAATAATTTATTATAACAATAATTTTTATAGTTCTTAATCTGAGTTTTAAATTTACTTCGCAATTCAAAATTAAAAAAATTAATTTATTACTGAAAATTAGAGAAAATTACAAATTTATTAAAAAATCTTAATTGAGTAAAATATGAATTTACAAACATTACAAACATGAATTTAAAAATTTTAGAAATCAAAAAATATTTAAACTTTTCCGACTTTCATAAATTCTGTTGTTTTAAAAATCTCAAAATTTTAATTTGATAGTTTGATAATTTGATATTTTGAATGAAAATTTGAATAAAAAATTTTAATGTTGAAAATTGACAATTTATTATCAATTGTCAGTAAAAAAAATTGAAAATTCACCAAAAAGTCGAAAATAAAATTTTGAAGTTTTACAATTCAAAAATTAAAAAAAAATTTGTTTTTCAAAAATTTTATTATGACAATAATTTTTAAAGTTCTTAATCTGCATTTTAAATTTACATCGCAGTTCAAAATTCAAAAAATCAATTCGTTATTCAAAATTAGAGAAAATTACAAATTTATCAAAAAATCTTGATCGAGTAAAATATGAATGAATGGGAAAGTTTTAAAAATCAAAAAACTTTCAGACTTTTCAGACTTTCATAAATTCTATTGTTTTAAAAATCTAAAAATTTTTAAATCGTTGAAAATTACTGACATAACTAATGTACTTGAAATTGAAAATTTAAATTAACCAGAAACTTCAAAATATTTAAAATTTGGAAAGTTTTGTAAACTTTTTAGCAATGTTCAAAATTTCATGATTTTCTACTGTTCCATAACTCAAGTTTTAAGAAATTGAAAACTTCATATGAATTTCAAAAAAGTTGCATAATTTCCAGAATTTTCAAAATCCTATTATTTGTCAAAGATTCTTAACATTTTCGTATCAGATATGTCAAAATTGTCGAAATACAAAATCTGTTAGTTTTCACATTTCTTCAAATTCCAGTATCTCCAATATATCTTCAAGTTTCCAAGTTGTCAAAAATGTGTCGTATTTCTGATTTGTTCAAATATCAAAATTTTTCAATCACACAAAACTATTCAAAATTGCTCACATTTTTTACATTTTTGAATTTCGTAAAATCTTACAAATAAATGATGATGAAAAATAAGTGTCATGAGCATAACACGACTACTATAATAAAACTATTGTAATATATAATTATAAACAATTAATCACGAATAATGAATGTTGTATATCTATCTTAAAATCCAAATACTCTATAAAACAACACAAAACCCCCTTTGGCTACGCCCCTGGCGCGAAGCGAGATTCAGGGGATGCAAAAGGAAAGAGAGAGAGAGAGAGAGAGTGATAGTGAGCAGGGTGTTGAAGGTGGTGAAAGAGAGAGGGGGCGAGTAATTTCCTTGGTGGAGGCGTGAGAAGCATGCGGAAGGTTCGCTGCTGGTGCTTCTGCCTCGAGGACAGGAGAAGGTGGTCCAAACTAAACTAAATAATATTGATGGCGAACGGAAATTGAAAGCCGTTAAAGTCTTGAGCGTCTCGGCATAAAAGGGGCTGTATGAGTGAGACGGCGTGAATTAGGATTAGGGAAACGTTCGGGCCGAGGCGAAACAGTGCAGGAATGCGCTACAAAGTATTAGAGGATGCGTCGAGAACGGAATTTATGCGTGGTCGTTAGAAGGAATCTAGAATTGCAAATGCTTCAATTGAAGGTTGCATCAAATGACGGATTAACTTGGCGTAAAATAAAGAAATTTCTTTGTTTTTGTCAGAAAACCAAATTGAATGAAACATTTTTTAATTCAACTCCATACAAGAAACATAAAGCTACCTGTAAGATGGCAAAGCCAATTCGAACATAGAATTGATTGACTTCGAAGATCAATCAAGTTTTCAAAAGTTTATCTGCGAAAGTTTTGTTCCTCGAAGAACAGAAAACAAAATGATTGAAAAGGTGCACATCAATCGAAAGCATGCATGCAACAATCTCGAGATAGAAAATATAAAAACTGGAATATGAGATTTGTAAAGAAGAAGAAACTGAGTTTCATTCATAATTTGCTTCAAAAAGATCGAAAATAATAGAAAATATAAACAAATTACTAGCTTTTTTTTCTCAGTGTGACTTTCCATTCATCGATACTTTTCGAATAACCGATTATTCAATTATCGAATTCCCCGAATTTCGCTCATAGACGCAAGTTGCCAGCTCGCGAAGAGCAAGGCTAACTTTCCAAATGAAAAACTTTTGGGGCGCTGCATCTGCAGTCGTGCGGTTCGCCACGCGCACTCACGTGAATTAACACGTCCCGCGATATGTCGGCTGAAAATGTGATATCGCGCCCGCACTTGTAATAACGCGCTATTATTAATGAAAGCCGTAATTACCGCAACGCTTATTTAATAAGCGCCAAACTTCACGAGCAATCAAAATCCTCGCTCCGCAAAAGCGACGTCGATTCCAACCTCTGTTTCGAATTTCACCCGGAAAAGAGTTATCGGTAATTGCTCCGAGGATTTTCGGTACGTTAACTTTGATAGCTTCATATTTCACGATCGAGTTCGTGCCTTTTATCATACGTCGAAAATTTAGGTAAAACTTGTGCGATATTTTTGCACAATTAATACGATATTTTTGCGCGATTTTCGATTATGCTCCGGGAGAGCGCAGGGGGTTGAGGGGGGGGGGGTTCCAGTGGAGTGGACATTTGCATCGAATTCAGGGAGGAGTGTACAATGGAAAGAAACGACGGTCGAGTGCTCCATTACTGTCTCGAGAAAGCCCCAATCGTCGGTATGGCGTTGGTGTGTTTGAAGAGAGAAAAAAAGTGGGTGAAAGGATTCACAATGATTGGCATGTTTTCAGGAAAGTATTTTTAGTTGTTTTATCATTTTGCAATGAAAATCAGAAATAGTTGGGAGGTATCAAAAAAGTACGGGCAATCTGAATGATTTCGGAGAATTTTATAATGTTTTGGTATGTGCCTTATTCGGAATTTCAAGACACTTTTCAATGTCTAAAACACTTTCTCAGGTGTTATATGAAAATTCTAAGACACTTTCAAACGTTGGACACACTAATTCTTAAAGCGATTAATTACAAATTTATAGACACTTCTTAAAGTGTCTTATTAAAACTCAAAGATCTTTTGAAGTATTTTTTCTGGAATTGTAACACACTTTTCAAAGTGTCTGTGACAATCCGAAGATATTCAGACATTTCTAAGACACTTTACAAAATTTCTTACTCGAAGTTCTAAGACACTCTCGAATCTCTGAGATACTTCGTTAAGTCTCTTATTTCAAATTATAAGACACTCCAATGTGTCTTATTCGGAATTTCAAAACACTTTTAAACGTCTAATGTAAGACACTACTTGAAGTGACTTATAAAAAGTTGAAAGACAATCTTTGAAGTCTTATTTTGAATTTAGAATCCTTGAAAAGTATTTTTTCTGGAACTCTCATTCACTTTCAAGTGTCTAAGACACTTTGAAGTGCTTTTAAAAAACTATCAAGATATTTTGAATGTCGAAGATACTTCTTGAAGTGTCATATTTGAATTTCTAAGAAATTTCAATGTGCCTTATTCAGAATTCAAAGACACTTTTCAAGGTGTTTTATGGAAATTCTAAGACACTTTCAAACGTCTCAGTCACTTCCTTGAGTGATAAATGCAACAAATTAAGACAATCCTCGAAATCTATTTTGAAATTAAAAGACCTGTAAAAGTATCTTTTCCGGAATTCTCAGAAGTTTTCAAGTGTATAAGACACTTCCTAAACTATCTTTTTCAAAGTTCCAAGATATTCAGAAATGCCCAAGACACTTCTTGAAATGCTTTATTTGAAATTCTAAGACACTTCGAAGTGTCTTATCTAGCATTCTAAGATACTATCGAATGTCGACACAATTCTAGAAGTGTCTTATTGGCAATTGTAAAACACTTTTATGTGTCTTATACCGAAATATGAGACCCTTTTTCATGTTCAAAACACTTTTCAAGGTGTTTTATGAAAATTATAAGACATTTTCAAACGTCTGACACACTAATTATTTAAGTGATATATCACAAATTTTTAGACACTTCTTGAGGTGTCATATTTAAATTCAAAAACCTTCTGAAGTA
>JAPYZL010012992.1:0-15960 GCA_030522825.1 Platygaster orseoliae
ACCAAGCAAACCTGGCTTACTCTCCAACAATCTATTGATTCAAAAGGAAAAGCGGAATATTTTGAAGATGATCCAGGAAAACATCAAGTTCGTTGGTCACAATTCTAACTAGCAAAGGTTTCATAATTTAATCTACTTGCAATTTACGATGAAAAAATGTTAACAGTTTTTGAGGCATCGATCTTATAAATCAGTCATAGTTGTATTTGAAAAAATCTTGAGCTTTAGTTTTTTTTCGGTATTCGATATAACAAATTCTGTGTTTAATATATTTTACGAGTGTTACGAAATGAATTTTGTTATTCAATTATGAGTGAAAACAATTGACTCTACGATTATTCTATACATATGCGTTTGAATTATCCGTAATTTATGTAGTTTGAAACAATTGGAAAAGGCAATAAAATAAATGTAGTTAAAAGAAATCCATTCTGTCATTTTCTATATTGAATAATACATAATATAAAAACCATATGATCATTGATAATCCTGATGAATTGTTTAACAGTCACCGAATTTTTTAAGAATGAGAAAATAATTCCTTCATCTGCTTTCTCGTACACAGGTCAACGCAAATAATGTTTGTATAATTCATTTGAAACTATAAGAATTACAAAAATTTCTCAGGAGTTTTTCATTTTCCTATTGAATTTTCACTTGGAGAGCGAACAAATAATAAATGTTTCGCAGATCGAAAGATTAAATACTACATATCAACACGAACAGCTCTGCATTTAGGGATGAAATTTTTCCATGATAACTTGCAGAACATGAATACACATATAACTGGTCTAACAAAACAAACTTAGAATTTCCCGATTCTGAAATGATTCATTGCTCCTTCGTGTGTAATTGAAAACGACGATGCTTTGGCTAAAGAACGTTAGGTCAAGAACGTCATTTTTTATTATCTCAAATAGTATTATGGTTGATCTGTTCTGTATATTAATTATAAATTATTCCACGGTATCTGATTGCTGTTCATGTAAATAGTGAATTATTGTAAGAAAACAGTAAAATGGACTAATGCTTTTTGAGAGGAGAAACCAGCGGCAACGGTTTCTTTCTAAATAAATATAACTGAAGAATTGAAATTGCATGATTCAGTACTATATTACAATTATTCTGAATTGAATACTCATATAAAATTTAAATATTATTTGATTGTTTTTGTAGAGCTTATATCATTATTTTCTAAAACTTCGGCAAATGCATGTAACTATTTTGGAATATTGCAGAAAACAATTATCTGGTTATGAAAAATGATATTTGAGAGTGCTGTTTAAGAACAATTTTGTTTGATAAAATCAGTTAGAATTTTCAGATAAATATTTTATTTTAATTCAAAGTTAATTGAATTTTCCTCCTAATCGTAATCACTATTCTAAATCATAGAAAAAATTTTTCGAAATATTATTGAAAGGTTCGGAACAGCTTTCAAAATTTTTGGATACAATAAGCTAGACTTAGAAAAACAATCAAACCTTGAAACAATTTCTGGAATTCATGTTAGTCGATTAATAGATTATTACTTACCAATATTAATAAATAATATTTCATTTTTTTAGTAAAATAATAACCTAGTATTTGCATATTTATGATTTGTATATTAATCAATATAACATAAATAAGTTATATGAAAATAATTCTTATTAGGGGTAGCTGCAAAAGTTTCATTACCATGAAGTAGAATTTTCAAAGTAATATACATCCTCTGACATATACTCTACTTTTACCAAAAAGTAACGACTAAAAACCTAGTTCCTCCAGCATGTAACACGCCACAGTTACGTTCTAAAGTAATGTCACAATTTCAGTTATTTTCCTTGGAAAAGAAACCATTTCAAAATGAATGAAGTTACTTCTTCATATCAGTAACGAAATTACTTGCGTCAGTTACCAATTAAAGTATCACGAACTTGAACGCATTACTTTCCAATTTGGTGAGCTGTTTGATGATAACAACTGGCAATGAATTCTAGCCGTTCGAGGGTAAACAGAGTGCGTAACGAGGGGCAAATATTTGCACCGGGGGCCAATTTTAGGCGCATTAAACAAATCGCGGTCGGCACAAACAAATGCGCGTGATTAGGCAAACAGCGTAACAAAGAACGTGGGAATATTGAAAACGGCGATTCACCCCATGGCTTCGGAGGTCCCTACGCTGGCCTATTAACCGGTACACATGTATGAACAAGTGTACAAAGTTTCATAACTCGCCGCTCGGCGTCCCTTTCGTGTATTGCACACGCATCGTGTACGCTTAAAGAGACGTCCTCAAACGTAAAGACGTCTCTCCCGGCAAGGATTTCACAGTGAACATATGAAATGGGTTGCCGGTTTTTTACAGGTGTGTGTCTCTTGTGTAATTGCATCACGTTATTTTTACACCCCAAGGCATACTTCTTGTTTTACCTCAGTTTTCTTTTTTCAATCGTATTTTTTAAATTGCTCAACGATTCGCGATTTTTTTAAAAGTGCTATAGAAATTGAAAAGTTTTCGAGTTACAAAAGCTTAAAACTTTAAAAACGTTACATGAACGAATATTTATTACTCATTGTCAGAGCGAAACCCATTATATTTATTTATTAGTCAATATTTCGGGCATCAAATTGGGCCTTCTTCAGGATTTCCATAAATAATTCTGAAACATACATATTCTAAAATAACAATCTTTTCTTAAAAAAACCTCCTTGAAATTTAAAAAACTCTATCCACTCACGAGTCAACGCAAATCGAAATAAATAAAAATAGTACAATAAATTCAAAAGTCAAAATAAATAGAAAATTTTGGCGGGAAAAAGTTCAGTTTCTTAACGACGATGACTATAATTGTTGAAGTTATTGTAAACGAAATGTTTTTTGATCAATTATTAACGTATCAGCTTCATAACAAAAAAGCAAATTGATTTTGACTGATTTATGTCGAATCGCAAGTGAACACAGTTTTTTGTAATTTCAAGAAGGTTTTTTGAAGAAAAGATTGTTATATTTCAAAATATGAATTTTTAGAATTATTTATGGAAATCCTGAAGTCGGCGCAATTCGATGACCGAAATATTAATGAATCAGTAAATAATGGATTCAGCTCTGAGTGATCAATTCCGTTCGTTTATCGACTATGTCATGGAACAGAGAATGGAAAAATTTTTTTCTTTATTAGAGTTTATAAACGTTATCTCAGATTTCAGTTTTTACTCATAATTTTAAAAATTATGAAATACCGTCGTACGCTATAAAATTTTTTTATTTGTAAAATTTTGGTGATTTTTTACGGGTTTTGTAGTTTTACGGAATTTTCTAAGTTTCCTACAAAGTGTACTACATTTGTGAAAATTATTTGAATTTTACAGGATTATCTATAAAATTATGATTTTTGAATGATTCTTAGATTTTGCATAGCTTTCTAAATTTTTTAGAACATTTCTCCAACTTAGTAGGTTTCTTTGCCATTTTTCAATTTTCAATATTTTTTAATTTTTACAGATTTTCATTAAAACCTTAAGAATAGCGTACCGTAAATTTTTCGAAGTTTTACGATGATAAACACAATCTATCGAATTCAGAAACATTTTCAAAAATTCTATAAGGTTTTTGAAGCTTATAGAATTTTTTAAAATTCCCTAAATGTTGAATACTTCTTGAATCCATAGATTTCCAAAATCTGAACGTGATTTGTACTGTTTCAAGCTTTCTTAATTAAATAAAAATTCGTCTAACTTATTGAGGTTTAAAGTAGTTTTTAAATACTTTTGTAGTTTTCCAGATACTTTTTTAAAAATTATAAAAACATGATAATAGTTTTTTTAAAGAAATATCATATGATAATGAACTCAATCTACAATGTTCATAAAAGTTGATTAAAGTTTTACGAATTTTCGAATTTTCGAGCATTTCGATTAAATTTTAATTTTCAAATTTTTTGATTAAAAATTTTACTTAATTCAGAGTGTAATACAAACTTTTCAAAATTTTATAAATTTTATAAATTTTGTCTATTTTATTCAGATTTTCAGTAATTTTCTAATACTTCTCAAGTATTTCAGATTTTTTCTTTAAACGGAGAAAACTATCTTGCATATTTTGAAGACTGCGGAAAAAGTTTAGAAAAAATTATGAGCATTTCTTGAAGTTTGACTATTTTTTCGAATTTTATAGAACTACTGACAATTATTGAAATGAAAAATTTTTTTCATTTCCGCAAATTTGCGAAATTTGAAACTCTTTCCGACTTACTAAATTTGTTAAATACTTTTAGAATTCATAAAAACTTTCCGTACATTTTCAATACTTGTGATTTAAAGTTTTTCTTAAAACATTTAGAACATGTTATCATGCGAATTTCAAAGAAACGTAATAATAAACAGAAATAATTAAATTCATACTCATTTTCTTCGAATTAAAAATTTTTTGATTCTTACAAAATCATTGACGATCTTTCTTTTCGGTGTTTCTTAAATTTTTCGGAATTTCGAAAATCAAAAATTTCCACAATACAGAACCAAAATATATATTTTTTCATTTTTTCAGATTTTACATACAAAATTTAGAAAAAAACATTATTTTTCATATAACTTAAAATTTTCATGTTATGAATACAACTACCGGAATTCGTTAGAATTTTTTTAAAATTCCAAATTTGTGTATTCTTGAAAAATTTTAGGTATTTTTTCAAATTTCAAATTTTTCTCATTTTCCAACATTACCAAAATGTAAACGTCACTCAAACTATTCAAAACCTTTCTCATTTTTTTAAAATTTGTTCATTTTCTTAGGATTTTTTGTGATTTCAAGTACTCTTTAAGTTTCCAGTTTCTTATTCCGAAAAAATATAATAAATTTTACAATCTACAAAATTCTTAAAAATTTTCTGAAATCATCAACTTTCGCCGAATCAAAACGTACTGTGTAGACTATTTTAAATTGGGCCAGAACCAATTTGTCTAGTCTACCAGCGATCATATATTGTTCTCCCCTCTATTACCAAAAAACATCGCGAATTCCCACTATTGGTAGTATTTTCGTTCGATAAGTGCCAATTATTTTCATCGAGAGCTGTATGTAACGGGGATCCCGGGATTTGGTGAAACAATAAATTCGATGTTCCGGGTGAATCAGCGCCTGATACGGCGCGGGTTACGAATTTGTGTACCAGGTATGGCTCATGTGCATTTACGCGGATGATGACTCGATGAAAGAGAGAGAGAGAGAGAGAGAGAGAGAGAGAGAGAGAGAGAATGAAACTCGTATAATTTAAAAGCGTACATCGCATAGAGTAGCGCATCCTCGACAAGACCGATGGTAATCGCCGGAGAATTCCTCGATGCTCTCGGCACTAATTGAATCGCGAACGACTCAATCTTCCTGGCATCGACGGCGGATACAGGGAAAAGCAAAGGATCGCATTCTCCCTCAAAGTCAGAAAAAATAATTTTTTTCTTCAGAATCTTATTTTTAAAGATAATTTGAAACAAAAATCATAACGGTCGGACTATTTTCGGTATATTTATATAGAATTTCGTGAAAATAACTATGTTGGCTCTTAGAGATTATAACTTAATGTTGTTTACATAACTAACTTATTATTCCCAAAAACTGGCACAACATCAGAATCCTTCGATATTTTTCGGTTTTTTTTACGATGCAAAAAAAAATTTTTTCTTGCCATGAAGCCTAGACTTTTTTTTTAAACGGGACTTTTCCCACAAATCAAAAAAAAATTTTTTAATCGAACAATTTTCAGTTGAATTATTGAGTTGCAAAGAAAAATAAACACAAGTTAATCAAGGATAAATTCACGGGGAGAAATTTTTGGTTACAGCAACCATTCATTTGGTAAAATATGAGCCCACCAAAGTTTTGGGTAGTACAACCAAAACTTTAGGTATGATAACTAGATAATTGGTTACTGCAACCTAAGTTATAGAAATTGAGCATTAGTTTCTACAACACAAGTTTTGGTTGTAGAACCCAAAACTTTGGTGAGTCCATATTTTACTAAATCAATGGTTGCTGTAACCAAACCATTTTCTGGTGTAGTTTTTAGACGATATTACAAAAATTACCTACGATGAAACAACTGTAATTTAAGCTGAAAGAAAAAATATGTGCCTCATTGATTTAGAAAGAAAAGATATAAAAAAATGTTCACACAAAAAAAGAACCCAGATGAAATGACTCCTTGTGAATTTTGAGAAGTATGTCATAATTATTCTTTTATTATTTCTGAATAAAAGCCGTTTTATGGAAAAATGAAAATCTGTCTGCTCCTTGTTAATAAAAAATAATTATCTACTAAACCCAATAAATTTTATCTTAATTATTCGTACTTGCTACACTGAACTTTGAACTACACTGTTTTTTAACAGAAGTTTCTAATATTCTTCCAATCAAAAGTTGTCATTTCAAAAACTGAAGGACTATTTTCATTCTTTATAAACAGTCTTTCCTCAAAAACTCGTTTTTTACGTAAACCCATAGATTTCTTTCATAAACATTGTTTCTAATCATCACAATATCCATTTAATAATTTTTAAACCTAACGAAACCAGTTTAAATTCTCATTCATTCCCATTTAAGTCCAGATTCGTGTTTGAGAACAACATCGTTCAATTATGTTTTTTCCCTCCCATTCGTCATTCTCCATTTTGTCGCTCACCCAGAAAAATTTGCTGACTCTTTTTTGATCTAATTACCCCCACCCCCCTTCCCGGTCCATTTTATAGATTCACGATTCGCCACGCTATCAATTTCACGGCGCGCAGAATGATCGAGTATTCTTTATCGATTAGATTACAGCGCTCGTAAATCAACTTGTAAATTGTTGCAAATGCTTGCGCTGAAAGGGAAATAAGAAGCCGAGAAGAAGCGTATACCTATATGTATATATGTACAAACGGCGGCATGAATAAGCGGTACACGTGTTTCAGTAGTAAGCACTGCAAAACGTGATTGCTTATGGAAGCTCTCTACGACGCTGATCTTCAATGAAAGTGCGAATGAGACGGTACGAGAGGAGCAAAAGAGAACGGGAAAAAGAGAGGAATAGAAAGACCTGGCGCGTGTACGTGTGTACGTATATAGGTGTATATGTATATATACATAAAGGGCAGAATGGAGCTCGGCAGATAATAAGAGTTTCATTCATAGTCGGAATGCGAGTGTACTTTTACGGAGACATTATGCATGAACCTTCACTTTCGATGGAGTGAAAGAGATTGAGTCAATAAATTTGCCGGGCTTTATTATCGCACAGTTCGTTTCTTTATCGATCCAAGTAGTTTCGAGGTCATTGTCACTACTGTTTTTCTTTGATAGAGCGGTCTGAAAAGTTTCTCGATTCAATATGATTGGCGAACTCATTCCACATGTTTTGAAACGATTTGTAAGCGATTGAGGTGATTTTTTTCAACTGTATTTTTCAACTCGAGTCTCATTACGTGTTATTTTATCGATTTCGGAGAATTTGGAAATTATTTTTATGAAAGTTCGGAAATGGAAAGAGTTATAACTGTCACAGTGATTGGGGTCGGAATAAAAATATCGGTCGTATCAGATTGGTTTCGTTTCAATCTTAATTAATGAACCCGAATCTCATGACAGGCGTTTTTTGGGAAAATCGAACTTAAAATGAAATGAAGGAAGTTCGTAAATTAAATTTTTTGGAAAAAAGATCGAAAATGTTGCCAGGGAGTGAAAAATATATTATTAATTCCTTTGCTTATTTAAATTAGGAGGAGGAAGGAGGAAGAGGAAATTGGAAATGATGCAATTTTTATAGACAATGTAATCATTTCCACAAATTTACTAATTGAATTGTATACCTTATTTTTACTAATTGATACACAAGTTTGAAAGTTTTGTGTGAAACAATGATTTTTCGATATTTGTGTTACATGTAATATATGTATAGATTATTTACTGTATGTATACAATACAGTGATACCTTATAATATATGCAGTAAAGTAGATATGGGTCATTTCATGAGAAATTGGGCACACATTTTTTCTCTGAAATTTTTTTTCAGCTCTTTGTCCAAAAATAATTGATATGTATTTTTTTATTTTATTATTTTTTGCAATGTTAATGAGGAATGAATATTCGGATGGTAGTCTTATCGAGAAATGGTTTTTTTCTAAAATAAGGAACTAAAAATGTATTCAATATGAAATTCCACAAATTTATAAGCAAATTTAGGGAATTTATGTACACTTTCATGTCTTCAAAAAGCAAAAAAAAATTTTTCTTTTTTTCCCAAACTCTTTCTAATGCTTTTAGAATATATTGTTGCTAAAATTCTGGGGTTTCACTTTAATACTACATATTTGTGATATGAATTTCTCAAGCAGATTAGTTTCACTCTCAGTTGCATGTGTACACATTCTATATATGCATTTTTAGCATTAGATTAAAAATAAACGTTATGAAAAACTTAACATATAACATAACTGTTGCATGAGCTACATAAATTTATACCAATCTCATTCAGTCTCGAGAATCAAACGCGCACGTGCAACTGAGCACGCGTTTAGAGCGTGACATTTTTTCTCCTTTAAGACTTCACCACCTAAAAAGTAATTATTTTTTCTTTCAAACATTTTAACAGAATAATGTGGAACTTACAAGAAAAAACACAAAAAAAAACGAAATAATAAGTTTTTTTTTAATGAATTTCTAATGAATTTGCAAAATTCGTTTATGAAAATATCTGACGAAAACTTTTTGTTTAACGTCGTTTCAAAACTGTATGTCCTGTCACATATTCAATGAATTGTGTGAATTTTTATTTTCCATACTTTTTCAGTTATACATAATCAAAAATAGTAATGTTCATAAAGTTTACAACATTGACGAGTCACACGAAAATTTTTTTTAGAGATTTACCAAAAGTAATATGAAACCTTCAAAAAACAAATTCGACGAAGCCCCTAACAAGGAAATTTTTAAAAATTCAAGAATACAAAAATTCTGAGAATTTTGATTCAAATTCTGAAATTTGAATTCTGAATTCAAAAACTCTTATTCAAATTCTGAAATCCGAATTCTAGATTCAAAAATTCTGATTTAAATTCTAAATTTAAAAATTCACTGAAAAAAAAATTCAAGAATACACTGAAAGAAAGAACAAATTGAAAGAATTCACTGTGAAACTTCACTGAATTCTGAAAATTCTGATCGGTATTCTTAAATTTAAATAATGAATTCAAGAATTTACTGAATTCAGTAAAAAATGCAAGAATTTAAAAGTTCTGAGAATTCTGATTGAAATTCTGAAATTTGAATTCTAAATTCAGAAATTCTGATTCAAATACAAAGTTTGAAATCTGAGTTCAAAAATTTTGATTCAAATTCTGAAATTGCAATTCTAAATTCAAAAACTCTTATTCAAATTCTGAAATTTGAATTCTAGCTTCAAAAATTTTGATTTAAATTCTAAATTTGAAAATTCACTGAAAAAAATTGAAGAATTCACTGAAAGAAAGAACAAATTTAAAGAATTTACTGTGAAATTTCACTGAATTCTGAAAATTCTGATTGGTATTCTTAAATTTAAATAATGAATTCAAGAATTTACTGAATTCAATAAAAAATGCAAGAATTTAAAAGTTCTGAGAATTCTGATTGAAATTCTGAAATTTGAATTCTTAATTCAGAAATTCTTATTCCAATACAAAGTTTGAATTCTAAATTCAAAAATTCTGATTCAAATGCTCAAATTTGAATTCTAAATTTAAAAACTCTTTTTAAAATTCTGAAATTTCAATTCTAGATTGAAAAACTCTCATTCAAAATCTGAAATTTAGATTCTAATTTAAAAAATTCTGAATTAAATTCTGAAATTTTAATTCTAGATTCAAAAATTCTGATTCAAATTGTTAAATTCGAAAATTCACTGAAAAAATTCAAGAATCTAATAAAAGAAAGAACAAATTGAAAGAATTCACTGTGAAACTTCACTTGATTCTAAAAACTTTGATTCATATTCTTAAATATTTGAATAATGAATTAAAGAATTCGCTGAAATTAGTGACAAAATTCAAGAATTAAAAAATTCTGAGAATTCTGATTTAAATTCTGCAATTTGAATTCTAAATTCAGAAATCCTGATTCAAATTCTCAAGTTTGAATTCTAAATTCAAAAATTCTGGTTCAAATTATCAATCAATAAATAAAATCTTAAAAATCTTAAATAAAAATTCTCGTGTGATTTTTCAACGTTGTAAACTTTGTCAGCATAAATAGTAGGTATTTCGAAAATATTCTTATTCAAATATTTATTCCTTGTTAATGTTGGATATAATGTTAGATATAGTAATACTATATCAAAATACTCTACTATTCATTTCACATATTTACTTATTTTTCTTCATAATAAACAGTGTAATATGTAATAAAAACTGTCATATAAAATTACAGCTCATATATTTTTGAATTTCGAGTCAAAAAGTTCTGTACAGTTTTTTTAAATTCTCAAAAATAACTAAATTAATCAAATTTTTGAAAAGCCAATCACGAAGTTTGGTGCCAAAAAATTCAGGGCTAGCTCTGCTGATCAACATTCTTTTAATTGTTTTATTTTACGAGATAATCTCAATCAAACATTTTTTTTGAACGTTAACTTTTTTCTCATAATTTCTCGTAAGAATCTTTTGAAAAACCATGATTGATTGGTAAGACGATCATGAGCCAGCTATGAATATTTTGGCACCAAACGTCATAACTGCTGCCAAACAAGTTGGATAACTTTGTCATTTTTGAGAATTTCAAGAAACGGCAAAGGACTTTGTGACTCAAAAGTAAAAAATTCATAAGCAATTTCCTTTTGGCATAGGGTTTTTGGTAGGGGAATTTGGGGAATTTCGAACCATGGGGAATGTCGAACCATTGGCATATTTGTCATTATTTAACATGCGAACTATACGAAATTTCTGTCATCATATTGTTTCAGCTTCATCTCATTTTTCCATTAGCAGTCGAACCGATGAAACGTATTTTGTGCTGCCTGCGATAATTGAGTGAATTTTGAGATTCGAAAAGTGTTTTTTGTTTGTTTTGAAAACTACATTAGTTTTTTAACGTTTTTGTGTAAAACCAAGCAGGTGAATATCTTTGAAATCATTGTGAGTGAATATTAGTTACACCCAAAAAAATTTTTTTGCATGAAATTTTGTTCTGTGAGTCATGGGCGGCTATTTTGTAGAGCATAGCTTGTGGGGAATGTCGAACCAGTTTTTGTGGGGAATATCGAATCACATAGTTTTTGACATTTTTCGAGTAGATCATGTATTTTTTATGCTTAATAATGGTTTTTCATGCAAAATTACAATAAATTATCGACAAAAAATTAGTTATAGGTAGTTTTTCAATTGTGGCGTATCATATGAAAAGAGACACCGGCCAAGAAGTTAAACCGAGGTCGCAAGCCGATGCAAACGAACATTTTGACATCGCTGAAGTATTAAGCGATTTTCAACAAAAAGCTAATAAAAAGCGCAAGAAGACCAGAGCGCAGAAACAGAAAGATGACGCAAAATCAAATCCAACAAAACAGCAAAAAACTCGTGCTTCAGTAAAATCAAAGAAGAAGCAACAAGAGCAACCAACTACTAATGGAGATGTGGATGATGATTCCTGCATCATTTTCGGCGAAAAATTGGCAAAGAAGCAGAACCGAAACAACACGATTCATTGCAACGAGTGCGATCGAGCTGCTCACTTGTGATGTGTACACATGACTGGTGGCTTTTTCACATGCAAAAACTGTGACTCCGAACGAACAACATTATTTTTTCTGTATATTTTTCATTAAAATCTTATGTCTCTTCATCACAAAGTCATGAATAAATGTTTCACACCAATATTTGTTCAAATTTTCTCAATTTGCAAAGTGGTTCAACATTCCCCACGATTTTTCAAAATGGTAAAATCTTCAGAATTTTGCGAAAAATTCGAACTTTTGAATTCTGCGATCCCAAAAACGTAGCATTTCGTTTCTAGTTTAACCTCCATTTCTAAACTTTTGCAAAATTTTGATTGTCGGGTGAGTTATGAGTCACAATCAAAATGTGGTTCGAGATTCCCCACATTCCTCTACCCATATCCTGTATAGTATGACCCTACTGTCCTTACAACTGTACCAAGCAAAACCACTATGCAGTTAACCCAGAATAACCTAGTTTGAAACAATCGCAACTGGTCAGTGTCCAGTTGTGACTTCTTGAAATTTCGCACGATGTAGTTGAGTGGCCGATCGAAGGTCGAAGAAAGTTCGTTCGCTCGCGCTTGCTCAGGCTGACCTCGAGCGCACATTTTCTCGCCCAGATACCCGGCGTTTTCGAGGGCGAGCCTCGTAAAGAGCGTCGTACAGAGCGGATCGAATTTCTCAAAGAGCCTTCGCTGCAAGTTGGGAAAAAACGCCGAGCTCCTCCGGGGGCCGTCGCTTGAAATATCGTTTAATTTACGCGACTTGTAAGGTCCGTCGAACGCACCATTCCCCTAAAGCACCTCGCCCCTTTTACAGTGTTCCTTCACTCTTTCCTGTTCCCTGGGTGAAAGGGGAAATTTCGATTTGTCGGAAAAGCGTTTTTTATGGTATCGAAACGAATTTCGAAAATTCAGGAGTTTTGTGGTGAACCTTTCCTTGAAAATATATGAGAAGCAATTTTATACGTGCATTGTTTTGAATAAATTCAACGAAAATGCTGGACAAACTCAGACATAATGCTTGAAATTAGTTTTCAAGTTTTCACGCTTAGTGTAGCGCGACGTCGCGCGACACAGCAGCGCGAATGTCTTACATTCGCATAAAATGCTTGACTTGATCATCAATGCTTGATTGGGGCATTTGGGTCGTTGCCGACTAACTCAAGCCCCTTTGCTGCGCCACTGTTATTCAATATGTATCCCCTTTTCCACCTATTTTCTTCCGTGGTTAATGCCGCTTCATAAAACGAGAGGAGCGCGAGGTTTTTCCGGCGGCACTAAAGCCGCGCTCGCGGCGCATCGGGGTCGCAATCGTGGCGTCGCTATCTCGCGTCCACGCCGTCCACGTTATACCTACGGGTATTACTAGATACTAGATACTGGTACCTAAACCGAGCTATGTGCCCGGCGCGAAAATACATATGTAGCGCGAAAATACATAAGGTACATAAGGATCCGTTTATAGTCCATGTACTTCTCTCGGGGATATGCGCCGAAGGGCGTCAGCGTCGCGGTTCGCGCGCTGCGAGCGCCGTTAGAAAGGTCGTACTTTCCCCCTCGCATTTCTCGCCGATTCTTTTTTTTTCCTCTCTTGTTGCCCGGCTTCAAACGCCCTGAGAAAAATTCCCTCCGATGCGAGCGAATCGAACTCGCCGTTTTTATGGGTTAATTACGAACGGGAGAGGAAGTACGGAGGAAAAAAGGTTCTTTTTTCTCTCTCGTTGGGAATCGGTGAGTTAGTTGAGTTATGAGGTGAAACTTCGAAAAATTTGAGAAGCATTTTTCATGGGTTTTTATAGAATGAAGTTTAATGTGAAATTTGGGTGAGTTTTACTTGAAATGGAGGTTTTTTAACGGTATTTTAACAAGTTAGGAATTTGCTGGGTTTTAAAGTAGTACTCGAAGTAAGGTTAATCTAATGAAATCACAACTGTCATAATAAATATAGTCATTATATTTATGTAAACTCGTAATATTTATAATATTTTAAGAGATCATTCTATCTTAAGTCGTCCAGGTGATGAGGTTTGGTATTTCTTTGCGTAAAAATTTTTTTATAACATGTCTATTGAAATCGGTGAAACACGTGTTTTTTTCTTTTTTCTCTAATTATTCTTGTTTTGGTAGTAAGAAATTTTTGAAATATCGGCTAATAAGTAAATTAACTTCAATAGAACGTTAATTTTTCTTCATAAATGACTTAACAACTTAGAAGAAAATTGCCTGAATATTGAAATAGTTTTTATTATGCCATTAAGGTTTCGTCTTATTTTAAGGGGGGGGGGGGGATAAGGGATAAGCAGATTCAGAAAATCGATTTTCTTTTTTTACGTTTTCTTGAAGTTTAATTCAATTTCAAATCAATTGATGATTTCATGTGTCACAAAAAAATGTTTTTTTCAAATTTTTTGAAAAATAAACAAACTATTAACGCGTTTTGCTGAAAACCAATTTTTTGAGTCTATGAACACGATTCTGCAAAATCTACTTGACCGATTCTTTTCAAACTTGGGACATACTTTCTTGGTATAAAATGCCTCCTCCTACGTTTTTGGTTTTTTTATATTTTTATATTTAAGTGGTTTTTCACTTAAAAAGTGGCGGAAAATTTAGCGCAAAATCGCGTTTTTTGCTTTAATAGCTTACGAATTGTTGAAAAACGAAAATAATAACTTCACGATGTCCGGGAGGGGGGGGGGAGAATCAACTATTACTCTAAGTGAATTGACAAACTTTTTTGATTTCCGATGATTCTACGCCGAGTTATCGTGTTCACCGTACAACTTGTTTTCAAAAAGACGTTTTGGGAAACGCTCTGTCACCGGCTTATTTTTCAATATTCAATTACAAAAATTTAACAAAATATTCTCTAGATGATGCTTTGTGATTTAAAAAAAGTTTGAATAAATTTGCTTGAACTGTATCTCCGTAAAAAATCAGCGAAAAGAGTGTTTTTTGTTTCAAGTTATCACTACCCCCCCCCCCTTAAAAAGTTCTGTTCCTCATTGAAAAAAAAAATTTTTTTGTAGTAATAGTGATTTCAATGAAAATCTGAAATTTGTAACATAAATATTTCGACCTTAAAGAAAATTTTCTCTTTTTATTTTTTCAAAATAAGTTATTGTGAAACACAAAATATAGTATTTATTTCTATTTGCAAAAAATTTGTCGCCTATCAACTATGATTTTTCAAAGTCAAAATTCCATTTTTTAGTAATTTTTAAATTTCATTTTCTCAAAGTTTTGTCATTTCATCCTAAATAGTTCGATCATGAAAATGTTTATTCATGTTCATCAGTAAGGGTTTACTTAAGAAAAAAATTTTTATTCAAGCTCGATAAATATCCGGAATTTTTCTCACTATGATAGACAAAAAATCTTAAAGAATTCAACTGAAAAATTTTTATTTGCGTGAGTTTTTTCAAGAGTTATTTTACGAAATATATTTTGTTTATTAAAAATATCTACCATCGAATTTTGAGAGTCATTAATACAATTGAACTAATTTATTATAATTTTTTTTTGGAACATTAATATAGTAATAGATTTGGGTTGAAATTTTTTTTTAACAATATTTTACACTCTTGTATTTTAGATATTCTGCTGATAGCTATTGAAGACTTCAAAACATAATCACACATTTTAAATGAAAATTCAAATTAATGGTTTAACAATAAACAAAAAATTGTTGATAAGAAAAGGAAGAAAAAAGTTACGTGGTTAAAAAAATTTCGAATCGAAAAATTTTTGGTTTTACAATATTTTCAAAAATTTCGGAAATTTCTTAAACTCCAATTTTTTTCCTTAAATTTGAAACCTTTCTGATAAACTACATCACTGACTTTAATAATTGAGCCATTTTTCGTATATATAAAATTTTAAGGAAGTTGAGCAGAAAAATGATTGTAGAAATGGCACTTTCAGTTGAAAAAAATGTAGTTTTCAAACAACGAATTTTAGCTGATAGTGATTATTATTAAATGATTCATATTATTTTGACTACTCAATAAAAAAAAACATCTAATTTTGAATTTTTTCGATTTTTTCTTAAAATCATGATTATAAGAAAATTCTTATCGAAAACGAAGTTATTAATTTTTTTTTGTTTGACTAAAACTTGAGCAGAAAATGAAAACAAAAAATTATTATTAGGTGCACAACTAAGTTCTCGCTGTTTGTCAGTTGATGGCTCTAGCAGTAAGAGTTGGTCGATTTTGACATATCCAAAACGTCACGAACCAAGCTTAGACATATG
>JAPYZL010013042.1:0-26533 GCA_030522825.1 Platygaster orseoliae
CTCGTATCAGTGATTTATTAATATTTCCCTAGGGAAGAATGATTTGTCCCGCTCATTCGTGAGTACCCCAAAAAGTGGATTTTGTTCCCACGTTCCATGCAAAAAAGTGGCCTTTTTTGTGGATGCATGGGAAAAAAGTATTTGTTCTCTATACATTTCTTATAAGCTGTGAAATATTTGGAATAAAATTTACAATTTTGTAAGAAACCATAATTATTTAAAAGTGTTATAATTTTCATACAAAATTATAATTTACGCGTCGATGGGAATCACTTTTTTATGGGGAACGATTGTCATTCAAAATTCTTGTGCACTACACTGAGAAAAAGTGAGCGTAATGGTTACTGTGGAAAAAAACTTTTTTCGAAACAGCTCACTCTTTGCTGTAAATAAGCGCTCTGACTACTGTATTAACAGTAAAGAGTAAGCTGTTTCGAAAAAAAAAATTTTTCACCGTAACCATTACGCTCACTTTTTCTCAGTGTACGTCTAACGCACACATTACATAATTCGTTGTATACTATATTTCATATTTATTTGTATCTATTATTACCTATTTTCCGGTATTTCTTAGTTTATTATATCTGGTATTTTGATGTAAAAATATAAAAAAACAATTTTTAATATGAATAGAGAAATTTGGAAGATACTTTTGAAAATTCACAGAGGAATCCAAGTCCAAAAATCAATGAATGTAAAAAACCGATTGCTATGTAACAAAAATTATGGTACTTTTATGGTATTCATTGATCCAATATTTAAATTGATTAGAATTTATTTTTCGTTTTATACATATATGAGTAATTGTATTTTATATTCTAGTTCAATATTTTAGATTTTATTATTTAATATTTTATACTTTTTTATATTTTCGATGATAAATATATTAAATGTAATATTAATTTGCGTTTATTATTAATTTTTTTCTGGTATTTCTTAGCTTATCATTTCTGATATTTTTATGTAAAAATGAAACAGAAGGTTTTCAATATTAAATGAAAAATTAAGAATTTTCTTTAGAAAGTTTCAAATAAATTGTTTTTTTAATTAAATTAATAACTCTGAATTAAAGATAAAAATAAATCAACATCAAACAGTTGATACATGTAAGAAAATGTTTGCTGTGCAAAAAAATTGTAATATTATTCTAGTATTTATTAATTGATTATTTCTGGTATTTTAATGTGAAAATATAACAAACGGTTTTGAGCATTCAATGAAACTTTTCAAAACATTTTCTCAAAAATTCAGAAGCGAATTTTTTTTCTTATTATAATAGAATATAATATTGTAATAATAATATTATAATAATTTTTTCTTATTATATTTATTTATTATAATAAATAGTTTTAATAAAGGTTAAAAATGGGTCTAAGTCCAAAAATCAGTAAATATTAATTATTGTTTGTCATGTGACTAAAATTCTAGTATTTTGTTGTATTTTTAATTCAATATTTGTATTTAACGAAATTTGTTTTTTTTTGTATTGTATATCATTGTGTTTTATATATTATTTTATTATTATATATTTATTATCTGCTATTTGATATTGTTTTACCTTCATTTTTTGTATTATTTTCTATTATATATTTCATGTTATATTTAAATGTATTGATTATTTTCATTTCCTAGAACATATAAATTCAAAATTACTGGTAGAAATTTTTTTTCAAATAAGTAGCTCTTGATGAATTAAAAATAAATGTTTATCCAAAAATTATTAAACGTAAAAAACTGTTCGCTATGTAACAAAAATTCTGATATTATTCTGGTTTTTATCCATATTATATTTGTATTGATTATTATTTGTTTTTTATTTTATATATTGTATATTGCATTTTATCGTTTAACATTCATAATTTGATATTTGATATTATTGTAATTCAAATTTTTATTGTAATATTTTGTATTATATATTATATGCTTTATTCATTAATGCCTGCATATTACGATTTTTTGGTTTCCTATTATATTTTTTTATTATTCTAAACGCTGGTTTCGGATAAAATTTTTTCCGATTTTCTTAAATTTTTTCCCCGTCTTTTGATTTGCTTGAACGTAGAAATTACAGCTATTTGCGAATAGCTATTACGGTGCTTATGTGTTTTTCTCGGATGTTGCGCGATATGATTTTCCGTGTCTTCCACGAAGGACGATTCATTTTTTTTATTATGATGGTGAAATCATTAACTACACTTTGAAATCGCAAGCTACTCTGTGGAATTCCTGTAATTCCCTTATAATGAAATCCACTCAAGTTCCAAAATCCAAAGATTTCAAAATCATGATGCCCCAATTAAATCCACCACCTCGGTCGACATTCAACTCGCCAAAAAGTTCCGCGCGGAAACAGACGCGTGACAGATAAAAAGAACGGCCAATTTCGCGACTTTCTCGCGAAAAGACGGAAAAAGAAAAATAAGGGGAAAAATGCGGGAAAGGGAGGCTTGATTGGATCCGCGGTGTCTGCCGAGTGGCTTCCCCGAAAGACGATTTTCCCCGTGCCCGACGTCGCGGAAGCGAGACGAGGGCGTTTTTCCGCCCGCGATTTCTCGGGGCGCGAAAAGTGTCAGAACTTGGGCTGGCAAATCACGGGCCATAGGGATGGGGGAGGGGGGGTGTAGCGGGGTGAGGGGAAGGGGGCGCGAAAAAAGTGGCGCGTCTTGTGCCGCGGATAAGCGAGAAACAAACCGTGAAAACGCGACTGCCACGGCGGGATGGGAAATGCAATAACCTGCTGGAACGCGTGGAAAGCGCGCGGGAATTGCCGACCGGAAATATGAATAGCGAATAAACTACATTTCTTTTCGAGTTATAACGAGCCCTCGAGATTAGACGCAAACGTGATTCGCGGGGCGAATTCGTGAGTTTGTGGTACACTTTTCAGAGGAAAATAAGAGTGAAACCACAAAATTTCGTACCTCGACTATGAGTTATGCTTTTTTTTTATGCGTGAAACAAACAAAGAAACAAAATTTGAGAATTTGACTTTTTTCTACATTATATTTTATAATATTCTACATTATTTTCTTCAAAATTTATTAAATATTGAAAATTTTTTAAACACCTTGATTCCCAGAGCATCGAGTTTCAAAAAAGCTATATAGAAGTTCATAATATCATAAAAACCTTCAAGTTGTATAACTAATAAAGGAATATGCAAATTGCAAAAATAGTGAAAGTATCAGTAAAAGACGAAATTCTAGCCTCAATGACTTAAAAATCACAAAAATTAAATACCACTATATTAAATTCGTATATGAAAAATTTTAGACTCTGGACTCAAAAATTATGTGTCTGAAGTTTCAAACGTTTAAGAAATAAACGAAAATGATAAAAAATTCGTTTTTCAGCTCCATCTAAAACTGAAGTAAAAATAAGTTAATAATATTTAGTAATAATTGTTTAATTTCAAGAACTATTTATTAATTTAACTAGGAAAAATAATTGGAAGAATTGTTTTCAATTTCATTTATTTTTAAACGTTTGGAACTTCAGGAACATCAAAAATTTATTCAACTTTGAAACTTCGAAATTCGTTAAATTAACCCTAGAACGGTACACTGGGGTACAAATGTACCCCAAGCCATCTTTAGAGCCGTGTAAAAACGAAAATTCGGAATTTTTCGGCCTGGGACCATAACCATAATTCAACTTAGAGTTCATAGAAAAAGAAAAAAAAAGGGTGGTAAAGCCAGTTTTATTTTGGCCTTCCTGGAAGGAGGAGTCAAAGTTGGCATGGGTTGCATTTGTACCAGAGTGTACCGTTGCCGTTAGCGTTTCGTGCTGTCAGTAAAAATGTAATTCTTGAAAATATTAGTTCAAATATCAGTTGTTTTACCACGTAAATAACAATCATCATTACGTAATCGTTTTTAATCATTCATTCAACTAATTTAATTCAATTTTGAAGTAGAAAAAATTTTTCTCTCATTTATTGTGATCATTATCTTATCATTTAAAAAATTTGATTCGTTTATTTTATTTTCTAATAATATTGTATTCCAATGTATTTGCGATCTTAAATAAATTTTTCAAATAATTTTCCAGCTTCTTTCATGGTATTTTCTAAAATCCGATTTTTTAACTTTCACTTTTCAAAATAATTGCACTTTTTAAAAAAAATCGAAATTCTAAAATGTACAGTTTCTAGAGAATTTTTTCAACTTTTAGAATCATTTGTTTTTTCTTAAATCGGTTAAAAATTCGAAAAGTTATCGTAATTTTTATGAAAAAAGTCGAACCACGTTTTTCGAACTTTTTTTTGTTCAAGTCAATTTATCTATTATTAGTTTACGAAATTCCGTACTTCTACTTACACAGCCGTCTTTGCAATTGAAAAACGAAGAAATGATATATTATTAAGCACATTTTCAACATTTTTACCTGCAAAAATTGCAATCAAACGCGTGGGGTACGTTTGCATCCCAGTGTACCGTTTTAAGGTAAAAAAAGTGAGTGTACCATTCTAGGGTTAAAATATTTTCTTACCAAAACCAGATTGTCAAAAATGGGAATTTATATAGTTCCCCCAAAAAATATTGTTCAAGTATTTCAAGAATTTCTGAAATATTCGTATTTTATGCTATAATACAATTTTGTTCTGTTTTTTTGATTTTTAAAGAATTTTTGTATTTCGATAACTCGCTCTACATATTTCTAGAATTTGATGCTCTAGAATTCGAATTTCAATAGATTTCCAGTATTTTTTAAAGATGTCTGGGAAAATCAGACTTATGTAGATTTTGAATATCCTACAGATTGTTAATACTTTTTTACTTTGAAAAGTACTTGTGAGAGTTTGTAGCGTTAAAGATTATTTTAATATATTTCTAATATTTCTATGAATTTTTATTACGTTTTTTTAGAATTCGATGGACTAGAAAACATTTCTGAAAATTATAAACCATTCTAAGTATTCTCATTTCTAAGAATTCTAGACTCTTTTGAGAATGCTAAGTTTTATAGATCGTACGTATTTGTTCAGATTTTTCAAAAAACATTTCTTTCATAGAAATCTTATTATTTTAGCATTTCCTCAGTTTGTTTATGATTTAAAATACAATTAGTTATTTTCATGAATTTTCGGAATTTTTTGGAATTCGAATGTTGAGAGTTTGAGGTTTCTTGAATTTTCAATATTTTCTAAAATTCTAGTTTCTATCTGTTTTATTCATTACGTCCAGGCGCGTAGCCAGAAAATTATTTTGGGGGGGGGGGAGTTCCTGGAGTTAAGTTAGGTTAGGTTAGGTTAGGCATGAAAAAATATACATATGTTCAGGAATTTCGGGGGGGAGGTTGAACCCCCGACCCCCCCCCCGGCTACGCGCCTGATTACGTCAAAACAATTTTCATAATTTCTTTCTACTACGTTATCTTAGTTAAACATTTATAATTAAAATTTTTTTGAACCTAGGATTAATGTTATTTATGAGTCAGTAAAATTAAGAATCCTGAGTTCTATTTAAATTTAAGAACTAACAGAAAACCATTTTTTATGTCCTATGACTTGCAGTTAGTACATTTTTTATGATTTCCACCTTTTTTTTATTGTTTGTATTTTCTTAGATTTCGAGGTTTATTATTCTACTTTTTTTTTTACACAAATTAATAATTAATTTTAATCTTATTCCAGGAGGATTTTGAACTGCGCAAAAGCGCCTTTATCTGGACCATTTAAGTTAGGAAATCCTTCACTGAAATCGCAGCTCGTAGCACCCTCATAAAAGGAAATTCCCAAAAACGTCTCTACGAAATACTCTCAATTTCAAATTCCTCTTTACGCTAAACGTAAAAAACAACTTACAATAAATCAAAGTCCTGGAGGCTGAATGATTCAACGTTGCCGAGTATAAAAAAACGATATAAATGCCCAGCTTGTGCAAGCTGGACATGCTACTCGATCACATTTTTCGAATTCAGCGAATAATTTTTCCTGACAAGAGAAGCGGCCTCGCCGCTCGCGGACGCAATTAGCGTTGATCAAGGCGAGTTTTCTCCGGGACTCGCCTCGTATTTATTTCAAAGCGGGACTTCTCAGCCGTTTTTGCGAGGGTCTCGTGAATGGGGTCTCGCGTCGTTGTTTCGTATTGACGACTCCGAGAGGCTTCCACGACCGAAGGAAATCTCAAGCCGGGTAAACATGCGGGATTATTAAACCACCAACCCTAAACCATCTCATCCTACCCCCCTCCCCCGCCCCCAACAGTTTCGACCTTTGAATCTTGGAGACGAAACGGTTTTTATTGGCTTGTAACAGAGACGTAACGATGAAAGGGATTTTGAGGGGTTGAAATCCTTCCTAATGATTACCATACTACATGAAAAATATGGTAATTGATCTATATTATTTTATTTCATAAAGCTGTTTTTTTTTAATCATATCTCATTTTATAACAATGCACTTTTCAAAACTGCATGAGTCTTGAAATCAAAGTCAAGTTCCAATTTCTGTGAATCGATGCAAAATAATTACATACTTTTAAAGTTTTACGAAATCAAAAATTCCTCTGAGAAAATACTAACTGTTTCGTGTAAGAACCGAATGCTTTGATAGCGTTCCGGGGAAAACTATAATATAATAGTCGAGACTCTTCCTCCAAGTGTTGCTGTAGCACGCTGTTCCACAACCGACAATTAAGCGCGCTCGCGGGCTCTAATCCAAGAGAAATATTTCAGATTAGAAAGCATGCAAGAGCTGCGCTTTTCTGGGAATTCTGAGCAAGAGACTGGAATTAACGGTTGATGATGTATATTAAACGTTCTTCGCGAATTAAGCTTTGCAGATAGAAATAGTATTACGGATGCGATTAAATTTGTTTCTCGTCATGAATAACGGTTTCAGTAAAACCTTATCACACGCAGGACCGGATTTACTGAACAGGCTAACTAGGTAGCTGTCTATGGGGGCAAAAATTGGGAAGAGGAAAATGTTCAAGGAAACTTTTGAAATTTGGTTTAGCTGCGAGGAACTAAAATTTAGAAGAGTTGTAAATATTTCAATAACTGATGTGAGGATTTTCTGCTAATTTCGTTGGTATATGTAGCAACACAATAAATTAACTCCATGGTAACGTTGCAACATAATAACAATTTTTATAATAATATTAATAAATCTCCTAATTGAGAAATGTAATTGTTAATTTGAATGTCATATAACATTATTAGAAATTCTTTTACGCTCCCGCTGTAATTTAACTTAGATCAATGAATTTTACGAAATTCGGAATTTTCATACTTAGGTCCATATAAAAAACGCCCAACTTTTTCAAAATTTTGTACGTTTTTCAAAATCTGACGTAATGTTCGGGATTGCTGAAATTGTCGAAACATCTTCAGTTTCATAATTTCATAATTTTTATATATGTACATATCAATAAACTTTTTCGACTATTTTTTATTTCAAATTTTCAGAACGTTTCAAATTTCATAAATCTTCAAATTTCGTGATTCCGAGCATTCTCAAACTAGAGATAATTGATTAATTTAGAGAAAGTTCTATTATTTTCAAAATGAATCTAAATGTAACAAAATTTTTGAATTTTGGTAATCATTGAAGATTATTAATTATATTCAAAAAAATGAATAAATTTTTACAATATTGATATTATTGCAATCTCTAAACTTTTTGACATTTTTAAAAATTTGAACGGAATGTTTAGAATTACTCAAATTTTCAAATCAAATTTACTCAAATTGTCTAAATATCTTTATTCCCATAATTTCTGAATTTTAATATACTCATCAGAGAATTTCGTTGACTATTTTTTGTTTCAAATTTTCAGAACGCTTAAATTTCTGAACATCTTGAAATTTTTCGATTCCGAGTATTCTGAAACTATAGATAACTTATAAATTTTGCAAAAGTTCCATCGTTTTCAAAATATTCTAAATGTGACGAAATTTCTTAATTTGAGTATTCATTGAAGACTATGAATGAAATTTATCAAAATAAGTAAATTTTGACAATATTGAAATTATTTCAATCTCTAAAATTTTCGAGATTTTTCAAATTTTAATAAAATTTCCGTATCAACTCAAATTTTCAAAGTAATTTGCTAAAATTGCAGAAATATCTTTATTTACATAATTTTTGAACTTGAAAATACCTATCTGTAAAATTTTTCGGCCATTATCCGTTTTAAATTTTCAGAACGTTTAAAATTCCATAAATCTTAAAATTTTCCAATTCCGAGCTTGCACAAACTAGATAATTTATTAATTTCGCGAAAGTTTTATCGTTTGCAAAATATTCTAAATATGACGAAATTTCTGAATTTGAGTAATCATTGAAGATAATGAAAGATATTCATTAAAATGAGTAAACTTCTACAATATTGTAATTCTTGCAAACTCCGAAATTTCCAAATGCCTGGCAACTTTTCGAATTCCCCTTCTCAATTATAATTCTACATTTCAAAATATTGCATGAATATTTGAATTTCACAGAATTCAGTTTATTTCCAGTATGTCAGTCTTCTTGGAAATTTCAAAATTATAATAATTCACAGGTTCCTGAAGTAGGAAAAGTTAATGAAATTATGATGGCATCAAAAAATCTGCCAAAATGTTTCAAATAACGTAAATTTCAAAATTACTAAGTTTGACAAAACATCTTTATTTTTAAAATCAGATTTTTTTACATTTTCTCCTATATGACTTTTGTAAATTCATACAATTCTCCAATTCACTAAACTTAAAATTTTTTTACGAAGAAGATTATTTGGGGGGGAGGGGGTAAGAGGGGTGGCAATATTCGAAACTGCATAAGGGCTGCATAAGACCTGCACAAATTTGGCCCTGATCTCACGGACTTATAAGAGTTGTAAAATGTAGTTCGATTCGACAATTTTTTGATGTTGACGTGGAACTTGAAAACTGTACATTTTTTTTTTATCAACTCAGAATTCGGAACACGCACAGCAAGCCTCGCAAACACTATTTATCCTCTTTTTTTCAACGGTCTAACCGACTATAAAACTCATCTTGGCCACGCGATAAAAAAAAAAGAAAAGAAATCAAGATAGAGAGAACCTCGGTAATCGTCTCTGGGTACGCGCCCATTTACAATTACGCGGAAGTTGTGCCCGCTTGGAATTTCCTTCCACGAACACTCGCTCGGAAGCGAAAGGGCCTTAAGAGGCGTTTGGTTCTCGGGGTGACCTTTGCCGGTGCGGCACCTCCTCCTCCCCTGGAATGCAGGATTTCCCAAATAAAGAGAACCTTCGAGTGCTCGGCGCCATGCGTTTTGCATGCCAAGTGTCCGTCTCATGCTGGCCATTTCAAACTCCGGAAAACCTGCGATTTTCCACTAGAAATGTGCCAGCGTCGCCACTTTTCGAACTCTTTTCATCGGTTTGCAAACCCCGTTTACTTTTTCTCAATCCTTAAATGTTCTCTGGAGTGGAGAAAGAGTGGTGTGACACTTTTAAAGTTTGTGCTTGGAATTTGGAAAATAATTTTGATGAGAGTGCGAAATTCGTCTGCATTCACAGTGTGTGAACTTTATACGTCAATTTCAATGCTCTGTTTCCTTATTTTTCTGATTAAAGAATTTTTTACGTTCTCTCAGAGCCAATATCAAGTATAAAAGGATGTTCATAAAAATAAAGATATTTTTATTATTATATAACCTTAAATACATTCCCTCATTCAAATTTTACATTGGGACTCATACCCAAAACTTTGGTGGATCCATATTTAACTTAATAACTGCGGTTGCTTGAACCACACATTTCTACCCAAGTACAATTACTCAAAAAAATTAATGTCCATGAAAAACAAAACAAAATAATCAACTCATTAATGTTGCGTCATATCACTTTTTCCTCTCCATAAAATTAATCATTAAAATTCATTTCCAATCTACGGTAACGTTCACAAATACTTGTCAATTTTTCGCATCTCAGGCACTCAAGACAGCAAGCTCGTACACGAGGGTAATTCCGCAGGAGAGGTCCCACCGCCGATTCCGCGAGCGACATGAAAGGTTCGTTAACGCGAATTAACCTCGGCAAAAGACGGCAAATTTGAGCAGGGAGGGGGAGAGTAGTGTCGGAAGCAGTATAGGAAACGTCGTGAAATTAATACTGGAAACGAGATTAAGAAACTAGCGAACGTTCGGGGTTATTAATGCCGGGCGTGGCATTACACGCATCTGCGATATTACGACGCACTTTGCATGCAAATTCGCGAGTCGCGCCCGCGATTTTATTCGAAAAATGCCAACCCCCCTCCCCTTCCCCCGTCCCTCTCGAACCCAGCGAAAAGTGTTTCGTCTGCATTTTAACGACCCACGCTTGTTCACACGTCTCCGGCGAAAGTGTCCCTTACTTCTCTCATTCGCGACCCTTGTAAATGCAGTGAAATTTTTTATAAAATCAATAAAATCTCCATTTGATTGGCTATTTCATAAATCTCTGCAACTGTAATCTCCGATGAATTTTATGGTACTCTCACGAAATTATAAAATATCTTTCGAGAGTGAAAATTTTTTTTTAAAATACTGTATATCGTTTAATGATCAGTTTTTGGGGCCAACTTCTTGAAGTTGACAAAGGGAATGAAAAAACCAAATGCTTCATCAGGAAACAAAATATTATTATACTCATTTCAAAACTCAAATACATATTACAACATGACCAATTTTATATTTCGTTTTACTAACATTAATTAGAAATTGGCGGAAAACCACTCAGTTTTAACGGAAAATAGAATCCAAAAAAATCATGATTTTGAATGGAATAATGTTGAGATTTTAGATAAAGAAAGTAATTATAGCAAAAGAATTATTTCAGAGATGATTATTATAAAGAGAGCAGAAAATACATTACATAGACAAAAAGATACGATGTTTTTGAGTTGAGTTTACTATAAATACGTCGATGAGGTGTTTGGTTATTATCATTTCGTTTTCTTGCAAAATAACGTAAACTGAGTAAAATTTATCATTATTATTTAAAACAAATGGAATTTCGTATGGGATTTGCATTAGTTAGGTAATTTTTTAAGCAACTGAGACTTAATTCTTTTTTAGATACAGGTTGCATGAAATCCAAGAGAAATTTTTAATTCAATCTGTGAAAAATCTAAAAAAATCAAGTAGGTGTCTCGAGGCAATACACATTTAATAGATGTGTATTCCATTCATGTTTCGAATATCTAGTTTATGAAACTTCAGGTACATCTTAATACATTGACAATGGAAAGTGCATTAAACTCAAGTAGGTGTCTCTAAATTATACATTTTTCAATCATGCCCGTAGGAAAACATTCCATAGAATTTCCATAGAAGTTCAATGGAAAGTGAATGGAATTTTTTTTCATTGATTTTCCATAAATATTCCATAGATGGGTCTGAATGGAAATTTTTCTCCATAGAACTGAGAATGGAAAAATTTTTCCATACGTTTTCCCTTGAAGGGTCTGAAGGGAAATTTTTTTTCCATAGAGCTGATGAATGGAGAAATTTTTCCATATATTTTCCATTCGTAAGTCCAAATAAAAATTTTTTTGATTGAGCTGATGAATAAAAAAACTTTTCCATACTTTTTGCATTGGCAAGTCCGAAAGGAAATTTTTTCTATCAAGCTGATAAATGGAAAATTTTTCCATTAATTTCTTATGAATGGAAACGAATGGGAATTTTTTTTCCATTGAAGTGATTCTTGAGAGAAATTTTATACACATTTTTTGGATGGAATCTTATGGAAATGCAGTGGAAATCTTATGGAAAGTGAATGGAAATTGTATGTGAATGAATGAGAATCTTATGGAAATGCAATGTAATTTCTATGAAAAGTGGAAGGAAATTGTATGTGCACCCTAACGAAAAAAACAGTCAAAATTTGACCGTCTTACAGTCGATTTGACTGTCTTACATTCGATTTTACTGTCAACAGTCAACATTTGACTGTCTTACAGTCGATTTCACTGTCAACAGTCAAAATTTGAGTGTGTCACAGTCAGTTTGACTGTTGACACAAAATTAGAAAAATTCGATTACTAACAGTCGAAATTTGACTGTTTCAAAGTGAATTTGAGTGTTGACAGTCTAACTTTAATTACTTCACAGTTAACTCGAATGTCAGTTAACACTTCCTAAGTGATTTTGATTTTCATAAAAAAAGGCAACATTTTTATGAAAATCAGAAATTTTTCATAAGAATTTTGTTTTTTATGAAGCCGACCTTATAATCTTGAAAAACATTTTTTTAATGAAATATTCATGAAACCTTCGCGCAAGTTTTCATTTTATAAATTTCACAAGTTTTTTTTACATGTTTCTGTAATCTTTTATCTGAAATATTTCAATGAAAGCACGTTCGAAACGTTTTTGGACGTTTTACATGCAAATGTTTTGAGAAAGTTCAACATATTGATGTTAATATCCCAAATATTCACATGCAGTTGATAACACTATCAAAATTTTTCTCAGTGTATGAAATCATTTTTCAAGTTTCATCATATATATTTCACAAATGTTTTTTTTGACATGATATTTCGTTATTTTTTACCTTAGACGTATCGACAAAAATTTTATAAAACGTTTTCGAACATTTTTATGTGAAATGCTCAAAAAAGTTCATTCAAAGGCTTTTTATAACCTTTTTTTAAAAATGTTTCCAAAACTGTGGAAAAATAGAGAATCATACTTCTGAGTTAATTTTTCTAATAAATTATTAACCATTTTAGAAAAACGACAGAAATGAACGTTATGTACTTGCTTTTTTTTCGATTCTTTGGTATCTACCAACATCGACCAGAGTAAGTCCTTAACATATAATAAACAATTTGCTACCAACTTTGCAGTTTATCAATGGTCGAGTGGATAAATACTAGGTGTTATAATGTAAGTCCCGGGTTCTCGCGTCCCGTCTCCAGCAAACTTTTTTTCTGATGTTTAAATTTGATTCACTTTCTAATTATGAATTAAATTGTGAAAATACTTCCAAGTAATGCATAAATTAACAACCACATAGTCAAAAATGCCAAAACTTCGGAACAAATTATTTTTCATCACTCTAACCTCAAAACTGACATTTTGACGTGACTTTGAGGCTATCGTGATGAAAAATATTGTTCGCAATTGTGAGCTATCGCCAATTTTGGCTCAGCCGATTTTGTCCCTCACCTTCAGCTCGGGCAAAAACCTTCGGCCTCGTCAAAATTGGCTCTAGCTCCCGATTACGAAAATAATTATTTTCTTTTTGGTTCAGTTTGACTGTTTTTTTCGTAAGGGCATGAATGGAAATTCAATGGAAAACCAAGGTAAATGTTCAATGGAATAATTTCCATAGGCCTAAAAACCATAAACTGTCATTGGAAAATTAAATGGAAATTCTTATGGAAATTTCAATAGAAATTCTTATGGGAATTTCTATGGAAATTCTATGGAACATTTTCCTACGGGTGTTTACCTTACGTCCGTTTCAAATAGCTGGTTTATGAAATATCAAGTACATTTTAATACATTTTGAATAGAAAGTGTATGAAATTTAAGAAAATTTTCAACCGTGTGTCGAAAAAAGTATCCTTCTTTTATTGCTATTCCTCTTCTCCGTATTTGGTGCGAAAAGTTTTATTGGTCCCGAAGGATATGAAACATTTCGTCGCCGGGCGAGAGCGCGAATTGAACGTTCTTCGCAGATTCAGCAAAGGAAACGGCTCGTTACGTTCCGGGAGTTAGCGGGACCCGCGCACTAATTGAAATTGCAGCGCATTGCGAAAAGCCAGGCAGGACACGTGATTAGTGTAATCGCGACGCATATTGTCATTCCTATTAGATTACAGGAGACCACCGGCTCTTCGTCTATAGTGGCCCTTCCGGAACACGCGGTTATGTACCCGGATTAAGGATGTATCGCGCGCGCTTTGATGCTTGTTACCGAGGATTATCAAGACTTGAGGTAATTGAAGTTCGTGGGATTTCGTAACGTTTACTCTGTCAGCTGAAATCAGTCACGTTTGACTAATTTACGGCGAAATTAGACGGAATCGCGTCAAATTTAAGACGTTACTATTGTAGTAGACTATTGTACTGATTGTATATTTCAAAACATTTTTTTTATCAAGACGTGAAATTTTTATTACTTATGTGTGAGTGAATCGAAAATGAATAGATCGCCTGATTTCGGCTCGTCTTAAAATTTTTTTATATAATATTATATAATATTATTACCAACAAACTGACTTACGTGAATTTTCAAGTAGTTGAACATAACTCTTATATTTTTTAACCGATTTCGTAAAATAAATCTTGTTTTCATCATATCAGACCGATGTATAACGTTCAAATAAAAACTTGTAGTGCAATTCGTAGTCGAATCAGAGTTTTTCAATTAATAGTGCATAAACGAAAATCTATTTTTTTGGAACTTCAGGAAAATTCTCTCGTACTTTTGTTCAGTAGGGTCAATGTTGTCAGAATCCATCATCAAACTTCAGTATCATTTTTGATGTTGCACAGTGTTATTTGTGCTCCTAAAGATCGAAAACAATGAAAATTACATAGAAGAACTTTCATTATTTCTTTATGTAATGAAAATATCATCAACTTTCGAAAATTTCATCATGTTCAATTGTAAAAATAGCCATTCACCCATATTTTGCGGGAACAACATAGATTTCCTAATATTATTTTTTTGACTTATTATGGTAAAGTGCTGGCGGATATCGCTTCGTTTTCGAGAATCAAGCCAGCGTATCCTCTTCGATAATGATGTATCATATCGCGTTCCAAGAACGCGCCCGGTTCGCGAATCCAAGAAGAAGAGAAAAAGAGAGTGTCGCGAAGTGCACGGTAATTGAATAACCGATAACACAACTGCGGGAGTACGGGGAAAAAGGGTCGTAAAGCGGCGGGGGCGGCGGAGGGGGGTTCGGTACCACGTTTTTGCCGGCCGGCCGACTGGCACTCGGCCATGTACGGTTTGCTTGGCATTTTGTACTGTAATGCCAGCGACGGTGGGATGTTTTTCCGACATTCTGGAAAACTTGGTGGATCGCCTGGACAGGAGAAAACGCGATTTCGTCGGGTTTTGTTTTTCCGCCGTTTTTCGACGGGCTCACATTTTCGCGCGGATTGAAATGACAGAAGTTGAGAGCGATCGGGGATGGATGTTACAAAGCTCGAGACGATCATGTTGAAAAATATTTCTGATTGCGTGAATGAAAGGTCCGAAACTAGATAACGTAAAATAGACGTATTGAAAGTATTGTTCCTACTACTGATTTTATGACGTGGGTGAATCCATACTGAAAAACCGATTTGGTTCACGTAAATTATTTTTAGTTCAGACGAACGAGTTTTGTTTAAGTAAAAAAAAGTTATGTTACTACTAATTGAAATTAGTTTGTCTATACTGAAAATTCATTTAAGTAAACCAAATATTTGATTAGCCAAATTAATAATGACCAACCGTTTGTTTCAGTTGATCAAATTGGTTTTTCAATGCATGAATAGGAAATTGCAAGATATTTAGCCACAAACAGTTACTTTGAACTTTTTATGGATGTTTCAACATTCGTTGGTTTTTGACGATAATGAAAGTTTTTCGTCAGTTTCTGTAGAATGGAATTTTCTAAATGGTTTTTACAGTTAAATGTTCTAAGATAATTCTGCACCTTTTTGAAAGTTTATAAAATTTTTAGAAGTGAATAATAGTCTTGCCTTTCAAAGTGATTTGGCAGTTCTTCACAGAAGAAGGTAATTTTCAGAAGGTTTGGAAAATTTTACAGAGTAGTCTATTTCTTAAAAGTTACACAATTTAAAATATTCAGTCGATTCGCAAATTTATCATATTGTTTCACACAGAAATAGTTTTCTTGCATAGCAATTATTATACAATTGAAATTCGAGTTGCAAATATTTCTAGTTATAAGAAATCATTTTTTAAAAATACTTCTAAAATTTTGAGTACTCACACAACAATTTTAAGAAACTTCGAAGGATAACGAACAGTTTAACTACATTTTCCAACGCTTTCAAGATTCCAGATTTATTAATTATTACCAACAAAGATAATTTCTCTCTGAAACTAACGAAAAAAGCGACAAATCTCTCATCTCATTTCCAATTAATAATATGTAAGTTATCACCTATATTTATTCTTCAAAAATTATCTACTTGCATGCAACCGAATTCCATGAAAAAACCCATCTCTTCTTTTTTCTCTGATGATTCTATTACTACGTACTCATAAAGACGTTTAAAAAAAAACTCAAGATAGCAAATCGTTCAATCGTCGAGTTAAAATTTTTTTTTCCATTTATCAGTCATTCTAAATCGGTCCATGATTCTGTGGAACGTATGACCAACAACAAAAATAAATTGCGGATCAGCAGCGAGTAATAGATTAATTAAGTTATTTTTGTGCCACGATAATATAACTCAATTGTTTATACCATACCAAGGAAACCTTTCAAGCATCTATACGTCTCCGAGGAAAAAACTTTAGGGTTGAAGAGGTGATTAATTAATGTTTATAAGTTCTCCTGATGGTGAAGTTTTTCTTGCGTTCATTCATCAACGAGGTCATTAATCACCCTATACATTAAAATTGTAGCGCGATTCATAAAAAATTTGAAGTTGATTCATAGCACGAAGCATGAATTAAGCTGAATATGGAATCAGCTCTTCAATATATTATCGATCATAGGGTATAAAAAAAATTTTGCGGATGAAGAAATTATGGAAGGATTCAAGATTCACTAGGATATAAGCGAAGAAAATTACTCGTCTTTTTCAATAACGCAGCCACACATAGTTTGATAGCAAGAATATTGACAATTTATTTCGCTCATCTTCCAGCAAATTGAAATAATGCTAGAAATAACAGTTAATTTTACTGCACACGCAGTGGTCTTTACTGAATTTACAGTGACTTCATTTTTTACTGGGCATATCAAAGAAAACTTCGCTAATTCATATTTAGAAAGTAGATAAAGAAAGTGTCATTTCAAAACACGGAATTTCTCGGCAAATACACATGGTCACATCGCTCGTGGCAGACGTAAATCTCTGACAAATATTGCAAAAGTACACGTGATGCGTGTAAGCGCATCCTGATGACACCGCGGCAACTCGAGTAAATCTCTCCCGTATTTGCGAAGCGCGGAACGGTCTTGTAACGGTCCCACAGAATGGACTTGGCGACGCTTCGTGTTTTGATTTACTCGTTCCAGTCGGCGAAAGATTGAAACGTCGGGCACGCTCGCGCTTTGCATTTGCGTCAACGTGTAAGATATCATTTTTCCCGCATTCCGGCACGGTGAAAAATAATATAGGCGTAATGCCCATGCTTGTTATGTTATCTGCTGCTATTCACGTGTGTTAATTTCGAAATGTACACAGAAAAAAAAGGATTTGCCGTTTCAACTTGAATTGACAGAACGAATTTTGTTGGAGCAGTAGCTTATTTATTTGGTTATTCAATTACTATGCAATGAAATATTATGCATAATGATTATGCTCTGGTAGCGAAAAAGATTTGTTCAGGCAACAAAGAAATAAACTACTGGTGCTAAATATTTAAATGTAAATCATGAATTTTAAAAAGTTCAATTTTTCTGTTGTGGGGAAAAAAAGTTGATAGAATTTTCGAAAAAATTACCCGAGAATATTTTTCGAAAAATCCGAATTTTTCATAAATAATGCATTTATTAAAACATATCTTCAATGAACTGAATTTCACAAATACTTTCCAACATAAAAAGTAGTTCATATTTCATAACTCATAAAGCTTGTAAACCTAAAAAGATTTTCCTTCCTACGAAAAACGTGTACACAGGAGTTCAAGCACCCCGAGTTGAAAAAAGAGGACGCAAATCCCTGAAATCCCTGGGACACATAAAACTTTATTTTTAAAATAACCCGGCACTAGTTTGGGCGATTCCGATCGGACTAGAAGCAATTTATAGTGGTCTAAAAATATGGCGAAGAACAATAATTTCCTACGTAGCGCGAGACAAAAAAAATGTTTTTCTTGTCCGTGGCTCTAAGCGGGCTAAATATAAATGGGCGAGGTAGGTGCAAGTTATTTTTGAAGCGATAAAATTTTATTTACAGAACTTGAGTTTTATTTGCAAAGGATTGTTTTCGCAACGATTTTATGTAGATTCTCGAACATGAGGAAGGCAGAAATGACTTCATGTAGTATAACTGTGCCAAACTACCGATGACAAAATTAAATAATAAAATAACAAACTAGAAAAATGCATATAGAAATTTCTTTGGAAACAAAATGTCAACAAGTTACTTCATTAAAATTCAATATTCGCATTTTGAAGTACTCTATTCGATGTTTCATTTTCCTATAAATCATGTCAACATTTTTTTTTATTGTTTGAATTTTTTAACTGTATTCAAATAAACTTTAGAGAAATAAGCAAATGAGGTCGTAGAATACATATTTATCGTTTTCAATTCATTCTGATTTCGTTTTACATTATCCAGAGTGACTTTTCTTAGTAAACGTCAATCAATTACTTTAAATATAACGAAACTCAATTAATAGTTCTCAATGAAAACCGGGTGAACGGGTACCTTTCTGAATTATTTCACGTTTCGCGCTTCGTCGATTCTTTTTAATTATTAAAAGGCCAGAGAAAGGTAACGATTTTCAACTTCTCTTATTATAGCGGTAATTTCTTGCTATTCCACTTTTTTCATTCTCATGATTTGTATGAAAGAGAAGGTAGAATAATAAGATTATTGAACAGAAACTTCAATTTCTGAGAGCTTTCTAAAACTTGTTTTATTGTTACTTAGGCTTATTGTAGTGCTCGTTACAATGGTCACTTATTGTTCATTACCTATACTTGCTACGAAGGTTGAATTGAATAATTTTGTTAGTATTTTTTAACTATAACTTTTGAATGTAAAAGTATTTTCTGTGTGTACAGAATTTTCAGAAAATTATATGGCTTATATATGGATTTTCACGAAATTATAATCATCGTGTAATGAAAAAGCTTATAACAAATATAAGCGATTCATAGTAATTTCATATCTGATTTAAAATTTTTTGTTTTTCACATTAATATTGTTATCATGATTTATCTTAAATATGAAAATTATTATCATCATAAATAGCGTTAATTTTAGAAGTATATTATTATTATCATGACGACAGGGGCGTACCCAGGGGAAGGGGGGTTTGAGGGTTCACCCCCCCCCCTGAAATGTCGAAAAATTGTGAAATTTTTGAAGACTTTTAAAAATCGTTCAAAGAAGTAAAAATTGAATTCAACAAACCTCTCCCCCCCCCTCGAAAATTTTTTCTGCGTACGCGCCTGCATGACGACAAACATTTTTTTTTTTTTTAGATTCAATGGACGACAATTTTTATTGTTATTTTTAATGTTATTCAGATGTGAATCAATTAATTTTTTTTATACGACGTATGCCACTTTAATGTGTAAAACTTATCTACAAAAAAAAATTTTGTTAAGAAAAAGTTCTTGGAAAATTAATTTACTTGTGAAATTTTATCAAAATTGTACTTAAAATTTTTTAAACAACCATCCTTGAAATAATCACAATCATAGAATGATCTTGAATATGAATAATTAACGTATAATATTATGATTTTTAAACGTTTTTTGCAATGTCAATTGAATTTCTGTAAAAATTCTGTGTTGTAAAAAAAAATGCTAAATATCTATGATTTCTGGTTTTTCGACTTGGATATCACGGAAAATGTAATGATTCGTTGACTTGATATATATATATTTTTTTTTATTCTATAATTATAAACAATAACTTGCAGCGTTCAATTGATTTCAATTCTTATTTTTATGTTTAAAATAAATTATTGACCGTATTCTGGACGAAATCCCACGTTATTCGAATGGGATAACGTTGTGCTAAAAATCCAAAATAATTAGAGTTTTTTTTTCGAATAATTTAAAAACGATTCACCAGTAAAATACCCGATTTTTTACCCATTTTTGAAGAATGTTTTTCTCTAGGAAAAAAAAGATTTTTTAGGAAACTTTGTCATGGAAAATATGATTTATTGATTCTGCTTTTTATTTTGCAGTTTATAATTTTGAACATGGCGTAATTATCCGTTGCTTCAACATCCAAAAAATGTATCAGTCACCCTGTGTGCAGGATTTCTCAGAGTCTACTTCACGAATTTACATGAAATTTTTTTTTGTTTCTTGAACATTCCGAGAGATATTGACCCAACGATTCAGCAAAATATTGTTTCTTTTTTTTTGTTTGTGAAATAGAACCGAAAAAAAGAACGAGAATTCGTAATTGTCTAAAAAATGTTGGGGGGTACGAAGACAGATATAAATTGGGTAAACTTCATTATTCTATATCACCACAAAGTAAGAAATCGTGCACACCGGATGTCTATCACTTTTCTCGGAAATGAAAACTGCAAAATAGAAAATTGCACTAAAGCAGCCTAAATACGTGTAAATCATACTTTTGAAAAAAATTTTGTAGAAAAATCTTTTTTTTATCGTAGAGAAAAACATTCTTGAAAAATGAGTTAAAAATCAGGTATCACACTCGTGCTAATTTATAAAAATATATTCCTTTCAATACAAATATACTGTTCGGTATAGTAACCGGAATGTTGAAATTCCGCCTGAAGAAAGTACTCTCATGGTTACATGACATGTCACGAAAAACATTGTGACGCGTCATTTCGCATCGCTGGGTCCGAAATGACGCGGTGCGGTGGAAAATACGCGAAAATGCAGGAATAATGTTGTCGCCGGAGTAAGAGAGCCATCGCGGTAAGTAAATATAGTGGCGAAGACGTCGGTCGCGCGGTCCCGGGAGTTCTGTGCCCTGAATCCGCGAGTCGCGAACGTGATTCATTCCAACTGTCGAGCGCGGTAACATTTATAACGTAGTCATGTACCGAAGTCGCGTAATGCCGGGTACCGGCACAAGTTGCTCCGCTTGACGCGCAGATGGACGAGCCGCTGACTCGCGCAACTTCGCGAGTTTCTCGCTCAAAAAGATCACGGCTGCCGTCATTTACATAGCATTATGCCCGAGCTAACCGTTGCGGGGCGCGCAGGAATTCGGATGCTCTCGATCGAGCGGAATAAGAAAAAAAAAGAGAAGGAAAAAGACAGCTGCCTGAGAATACGTTCGCCTGATTTATGAAATTGAGTTCCACGGCGAGAGGAAATTCTCGATTCAAGCTTAATTTTTCGAATCAACAAATACATGAATAAAAATTCAGACAATTTTCGGACGAACTCATTATTTATATTTTCCTGAAATTCCAAACGTCAAAGAAATGAACGAAAATGATACAAAATTAATTTTACAACTCCAACTAAGAAAAAGTATAAAATAGTTATTACGATAATTGCAATAAATAAAAAATATAAATTAAATTATTAAAATCCGACGTTTCGTCTTATATTGAGCACCTTCTCAAGGACAATTTCTAAAAAAAAAAAATACAAACATACAATGATTGAATCGTTGAAATGCTAATTTTTTATGTAATATTGAAATCTAGGTAGATTTTTTTGTAATTTGTCTAAAAGTTCATATTCGTTATTGTTGCGATTGAAACATTGAAATACTTTAATTTTTCTGTGATATTGAATTCAAGGTAGATTTTTTTGTAGTTTGTTTAAAAGTTCATAATTGTCATTATTGTGATTATATCAATAAAACCCTTTTTTTTGCGATATTGAATTCTAACTAGGTTTTTTTGTAATTTGTCGAAATAAAAAAAAAATAAAATAAATATTTTCTCACCCTCTCAGTTTTCGGAAACACAAAAAAATTATTCCAATATTCGCCATAACAATTTTTGCTCTATTTATATTTCACGCACGATTTCTCCTGAGCGTCAATTGCGCACGCCGCGCCGCACATTGTACCGCGGTTCAACTCAGGTGTTAACTCGCATGGAACAACGCTGCCAATTTTCATCCGACTAATACTAGCATTATTGCGTTTCGTGGTTTTTCCACACCTCCTCCCCCCCCTCCTTTTGGATTATGGTCTAACCGTGAGAAAAAAAAATAGTTATCGTTCGAATGATTGATGTCGATTTCTTTACAAAGCTTTTTGAATTTGCGAACGCATATCGAGAGTGGTGATTTATAGCGCACCGACCGAGACGATTTATTAATATCCGAAAATGAGTGATTTATCACCTGCAGGTGTCGCCTTTCACGCTCATCAAAATAGTCGCGTTTGACAAATAGTTTGGCAAGCGTTAAGGTCATCGCAACACATTTTTGCGTAAAAATTTCAGTTGAAATATTCGGCCTTTGTAACGTGTGTGTATACATACGATTGCTATGAAAAAATGCATAACACTGTGCGACAAATTTCAGATAAAAATTTTTATATCAGAAAATAAAAGCAAAAATGTAATATACACTTAATTTTAAGACACACGTGTCTCAGGGTTTCAAAAAATTAGGTCAATAAAGCTTTCCATTTAAGAATAAATCGTTTTTGCGACCTAATTTAGCAAAACCCCGAGACACATGAATCTTTAAATTCAGCGTAGATTTCATTTTTGCTTCTACATTCCGATATCAAAATTTGTGTTGCACAGTGTAATCAAATATTTATAAGTTGGGATTTACTTTTGAAACTCGGGGATATTTATGTATGTAAATTTTCATGAGTTTGGTATTTTCGAGGTTGACAGATACGGGAATTTGAGCTTTTAGAATTGATGTATATCAGAATATATATTTAGTAATATCGTGGAATGTGCGTATTTCACCACTTGGAATTTGATTTCAATGGGATAAACGTACGATTTAAATTCATTTAACAATGTTAAGAACACATAATTTGGGACAGGTTAGGATTAGTTATATTGAGATTCACATGGAAAACCCTTGCATATTGTAGAAAACGGAAAATAATCAATTTTAACTCATATATCAAAATTTCAACGATTAGCGTCAAACTCGTTATAAAAAATTATTCAAAATTTAAAAAGCATTTTGAGAAGAATCGTAAAAAAATATTGTATCAACAAATTCCAAAATTAATTAACGAATTTCTTATCTTGAACAAAAAGACAGCAAAATTGATTTGATATATTTGTAAAACTGAGACTTACAATTTTGGAAATTGAAAATTTCCATGTTGTTTTTGGAACACACATTTCTTTCTGAAGAACATGTAAGTCTAATTCTCAAATCAAAAAATCCAAAACTGGAATTTTTCTCATTTTCGTAAATTTATGATTTTCAGCATTAAAAAACAAAAAATATAAAAAGAAGAATTTAGAAAAATTTCCAAAACTACTAAGGAGAGAGTTTTAAATCCCGAAATTTTTTTCCCGAAAGTTTCAAAAGTTTTTCAATTCAAATCTACAATAGCAGATTTAAACTTTTTTCACATTGCAGACTTTGAGATATATAAAGAACTTCAAAAAATATTTAAAAATCTGTGTATTTCAATTAAATTTTCTGAGAATAATTCGAAATTAAAATACTCACGAATCATATACTTCGATTTTTTTTTATAACAAAACTTTTACGCAATTTGAAACTGCGGGATGACACAGCTATTCAAAGAATAATAATTTTTTTACCAATTAAACTCAAACCTTAGAAACCTCTACAAAACATAACGTGAAGTAAGAATTTGTAAGGTAGTTGCAAAAGTTTATTATTATTTCATTCAACTTCGCATGAAAAATTTGAAAAATCTTCGTTCTCTCTACCAGATTTTCATCGCAAAATTGCAATAAAATTCCACGACAAAGGCTGGCGACTTGACAAGGAAAAATAGCCTCTTTGAACAATCACAACATTTGATACAAATATTCAAAAATCCTCTGAAATTCAGAATATCTCCAAATAAATTTATAAGCAGAAAAAACAGAAAAATTCAATTTTCAAAGTTTTCGACAGTTGGAAATGTTCTCACTTGTTTTCAAGCTTTTTAGAAAATATCTCAGAATCATACTCCAAAACTTCCAAAAAACGGAGAAAACAATTCTTAAACGTAAGATTCAGCAGTCAGTTAAAAATAAATAACTAAACTTATCAATTTATGTATGCTCTAAGAAACTAAAAAAAAAAGTTGTTCGTCGAACTCATTGAAAAGTGAATATAAAAAATATAAATTCATCCCTTCATTGTTAGTTACACTACTAATTTAGTTGATTAAAAGTATCAGTACCAATCAATAAACATTTATGCGCAAAACTGAAATAGTTGGTTCATTAATTTTTCAGTTGAATAAGCTAACTTTTTTTCCTTGAAGACATTTCAAGTTCTTCATTTTTCGGGAGGGCCTATGTTTATTCGCGGATTGCGTAATTTCTGCGAGAGCAGGAACGCGCCGTGACCTGTTATGAGGAGAGAATACACGCGGTATTCGCAAAGAAAAAGTTGCCGAGCGAGCGAGGAAGACGGCTCAACCGGAAGACTAGGAGGAGTCGACGACCTCGTCTCTCATTCTTGCTCGGCGCTGTACTGGGCGCCTTACCTGTGGTCAGGCCTCTCAAAGAATTTTCTCGAAACCTATTTTTTCCCAATAAGTTGTAACTTAATTCATCATCATTTTCATGATTTCCACGACTTACACCTTCACTGAGAAAAAGATATGTTTCATATCACGTGGGCATGTTAACTCTTAACTTTTCGTATATTTGGTTATGGCGAAAGCAATATGTAGTCACGAGAAATTAACACTTAATTTGCATTGTATTTCAGACACATTCGAAGTGAACATCGATATGATAATAGTTAACACGTCGCGCTTCCAATCAAATATTTGTGTGTTCACGTAAATATCTTTTTTCTTTCCTTCCATTTTATTTTCTCGAGCTTTCGACCCCTCATTCGGGTCCTGTTCAGGAACTATAAATATAATGTCCACTCATTTCTTTAAAATTAATGCAACAAATATCTCATTTTTACAAAAAAAATAATTCAAACGAGGTTTAATATATTTACCTCCAAGTCTCTTTTTTTCTATAAATCCGCGCATCTTTACGTCAATTAATACAGCACCAAATAAGCATATCTCTCCTCTCTTCCCTTCATTTTTACCCGTAATGTACAAAAGGGTCAAGACTAAAGAAGCGTCGAGATCAAGGCCACACTATCTTCAATCATCTACAGTTAAACATAAAAATCAATCCTCTATTATTTTCGAATGATTGCAGGTCAAATTCCCGAATACTTACGCCCGAAGGGACATTTGCCCGAACGTAATCGCCCGATACTCGTTCGCCCGAAACTCTTCTACCCGAAACCTTTTTTGCGTTGTTGAAGTCATAGTTTTCTTGTTTAATTTATTTAAGTTCATGTCATATTGTCACTCTTGAATAATTTTTACATTATTTTCGTAAACTGCATATTTTTATTGTTGCATTACATTGTTATTGTACAATTTATTATGAGACTCCTTGTGTTTGATTTTTCCGAATTTCAATTGATAAGTATATTTGAAAAATCAAGAAATTCGAACATTATACGCGATTATTGCGAAAATTCCATTACTTTGTTTTCTTCTTTATATGTTCCGTAATTTTCTGCGAATGGACGTTTTCGAATATAAAAAAACCGATATATATATATATATATATATATATATATATATATATATATATAACAATTAAATAATTTACTTCTTGAACAACTCACTATCCAAATCTTTTCAAAAATGTAAAAAAGAACATCGGCCCACTCGTCAATATGTAAGAGAGTAATCTATTTAAGTAACACGTAAAACTCTGAACGGAACTGTATCAATATCGTCAAGTATCTACAATACAAAGTCACAAAGGAGAATAATCAGAAAATTTCAAAGCGTCAATATAATACCCAAAAATTTTTAGAAAAATAGTATATTGTGCGACTAGTTGGAGAAGGAGAACATTCCACGCTCGTGGAATGTTCTCCTTCTCCAACTAGTCGCACATAATACTTTATTCAACAACCGCAAGGAATATGTAATTGAGGGAGGACAAATACCTGACGCAACAATGGCCCTGGTATTTTTTTTTTTTATTTTCCGCAAGTGCGGCTTTCCCCGAATTTCGGGCGGCATTAGCAGGGCATATATTTTATGTAGGTAAATATTCACCCTCACTTTCCTCAAAACCCATATCATGCGTTTTTTTCGTCTTGTTTTTCACTTTTTGACTTGTTTACGTTGTTGACGTCCGGTTGTTTACGTCGCGTTTACTTTGAGGTTATGGCGCGCAATAGCACGGATTCGATCAACATTGATTGTAGCTCCGCCGTCACAATCGAAAAACCCAATATGGCTGCCGCAGGAAATATGAAAATGACATTTGTTTCATACGTGAATTTCAAATTCTCCACGGCGGCCATATTGGATTTATTGAATGTGACGAAGGAAGATTCAGCTGTACCCGCTTTACTCACATCGATACGCAGGGCCGCCATGTTGTATCGACACAGCTGATCACAGCGTGGGAGAAGTACGTACTACCCCCACGGTTTAGCGTAAAAGAAGAACTTTCACATCAACAGTCAGGTAATTCATCATTTCTCTAACTCTCAGCAGGGGTCCGAAATTACATATTCCTTG
>JAPYZL010013054.1:0-10688 GCA_030522825.1 Platygaster orseoliae
AAACCCTAGGGAAATATTCATCAATCCCGGATCACAGGGAAGAAAGTTGCCTGATCCGTGATTAATGAATGTTTCCCAGGGTTTTTGTTGATATTTCCCTAAAAAGGGGCTTTTGTTCCCGCATTCCATAGAAATAAAGTGGCCTTTTTTACGGATGTATGGGAAAAAAATATTTTTGAGTTCCCAGAAATTGACGTGTGTAGATCATTCGACTAAATTTAGTATTTTCATATTTTTTAAAATAATGCCTTTTTATTGAAATTTTTGATTTTCTACAGCGAAAGAACCTCTTATGCAATAAAATATGCATGCTAAGTGCATTTTTATAATAATCTAAAATATTCAATGAAAATTAAAAATACAATTTTTTGATTTTCTTGTAAATTTTAAAAAAGAATTTTATATCTGAAGTTGAGTATTAGAATTTTTAAGAAAATTACGTTAAAAAATATTTTTGGATCCTCAGAAATCGACTTGTATACATCATTTGAATGAATTCAGTGTTTTTCAATTTTTTACAGTAATTTTTTATCTTGCAAAGTATCAAATTTTCCGGCAAGAGAAACTTCTCATGTAATAAATAAGTGCATTTTTTAATAATTAAAAGTATTGTATGAAAATTAAAAATCCATTTTTCAATTTTTGTTGTTCATTTTGAATATAAATTTATTATCCGAGGCTCAGTATTAAAATTGAAGAGAATTTTACTTTCAAAAATACTCTTAAGTTTACACAAATTTACTCGCATGATCATTTCGATAAATTCAGTGTTTTTCCATTTTTTACAATTTTTTCAATTTTGGAAAACCTCGAACTTTGTCTTCAAGAAACGAAGATTTCATCAGTTTGCTAATTTGATGAGAAATAAAAAAAAAAAAAAAAAAATACCCAATTTCTTGTACTTGAGTGTCTCGTATTCAAGAGATTTTTTTACAATTTTGTAATTTTTTTATTTTTAAAGTATAATAACTCAAAAATTTGTTTGATAATATACAGTTTACAGTATCAAAGTTCCGTACATTTTTTCAGGTTTTCTAAACAAAACAATATTAGTCATATTTCTTTCTACTCAAATTACTTAAGTTTCTAAAATTTTTCGGGATTATGTAAATTATTTCTATATATATATACACAGATTTATATAAAAATTTAAGAATTGGACATCAAAAATTTCAGATTGGTAAATTTCTCTATTATTAAATTTTCTCGGAATTCACAGATTTTTCAGAGCAGAATATTTTCGATATTACAAAGCATAGAAGCTTCAAAAATTTATCAATAACATATAGAAAATAAAGAGAAGTTTCAAAAATGCAAATTTTTTGTAATTTCATAACAGTGAAATCCCTCAAGCTACATTTTTGAAACTTTTTCGTTGAAATTTTCATAATAGAACCCAACAAGGTATTATTTATAATAAACTTCAGAAAAATGTGTACTGCATAAATTATAAGAATAAAAACAATTCTAGGTTATGAATTAAAAAAACGTTCGACTTAATTATAAATTCGAATTGTAAAATATCACAATTAAACTATATAACAATTCTAAAAATTCTTATTATTTTTATATTATCTCTTATAAAATATGATACATATAAATTCTCATCTTCAACTATCTCATTTTTCTTTACGATGTATAAAAAAACTCAAATAGTGAAATAACAATTGAAGCTTAAAATTTAAACCTTCAACCTCAAATTATTAACAACCTCAAATCACCGCAATATTTTTCGCATTTTAAGCTACAATCAAATACTCATACTTTCAGAAAAAAAATACACGAAATGACTTGCGCAAAATACAAACAGAATAAATATTAGCTCGGCTTCGTTTGCAAGTAACACTTTTTGCACTGTCAATACCAAACGTTTTTACATTATCTCATTCAACTTTTACGTTATGTAACTTGAAAAAACTGAAGCCAATGTGCAAATTCGTTTTATTTGAAACATAAACAAAAAATATGTCATTCGTTTTCACACAAATCAAATTCATTTTGACTGTATTGTGAAGTTGAAAATAAAAAAAAGTTTACATTCAAAATAATACTGAGACAAAAGTACAATGAAAGTTATTTATTTAAAAAAATTCGATTTTTTAATTGGATCGCATTGATTTTCTCATTTTATTTAGATTATCAGAACTTGAAAAAATCTCCATAGAAAATTAATAAAAATTGTAGTTCTTGTGATCTGATAACTATTCATTATTTTCATTTATATAAGATAATAATTAAAACTTCTGCAAAACTAACGATTTTCTTTTTTCTACAAGTTCCCGGAAGATGGAAATAACTGAATCAAAAATTCATGACACAGCAACGAAACGTGTAAGGATACAAAAAGTATGTTTCTATGCCATTTATCGATCACCTTTAAACAGCTACAAATAAAAATTTTAACAATCTTCGTACACACAACCTCATAAAAAACAGCTTCTCTTACTCGTTCGACCTTTAAATTTTTGAAAGTCGGAAAATGAATGCTCTCTCATCACGAACTCGTTCGTGCGAATTCAACAAATCCAATAAAACTTTGGATTCAGTTAATTTTTTACTATTTCCAACTAATGACAATACAAGTTTAACATTTGTAACTTCAACAATTTATCAGATCTTCTATGCAAGGAAAAAAGTACGTAAACTGCATTCGCGTTTTAAATAAAGTTCGGGTAACAAAAGAAGTTTCACTTCCAAAACGTTAGTTACTGTACTTTCTTGTTTGTAAGGCATAGATGAAAAAATTTTTCATTACAAAAGTGTTGTAAATGTCCATTGCGCTTACGTTATTCGCGAGGTGCATCTTGCGCAAGCGAGGATATTTTTTCCTTGACGAGTCCATGGGAAAACGTGAGTGCAGAGTCATTGAGCGCTTAACGATGATTTTTAACCTTTTCTTGTAACACGATCCCGGATGCCAGATTTTATCCTTTAATTTCATAGCTTTCCTCTCGATGGGATTTTCTTTTGTTCGTCGAGTTTTATATAAAATTTAAAATATATTTTGGTATATGTACAATGAATTTGTATGAAATGATGCATGTATACGAGTTTGGTCATGGCTTGAAATAAACTTCACTTTATCTACGCCCGCGAAATAATTGACGTTTCTTTTCACAACCAATCAGACGAAGCGAGGATTTAACGATTTAAGGGATCAGCTTTCCTAATCATAATGGACCGAACAATAGACCTTAAATCACTTTCCCTGAGTACTCAACGTTGGCCTTAATAACCCGAGTCCGGCAATAATTTGCCAACTCGATGGTCAACAAATACACTGCACATTTTGCGAAAGAATGTAGTCTAAAAGTTTACACGATATTCTCTTGTAAATTGTGGTGTATTGTATTTCATCAGATACCAAAGTGATGGTCATGATGTACTTCAGGGAATAAATCAAATTCGTACTTGCCAAAATTTACGATCCATAAGTTCGAACTTTAGTGTCGTCGACCGTCGCAGGAAGTTACTTTTTTTTTGCATGTGCCGCGAGAATTAATGAATTGCCGTCACAAAGAAACCAAAGTATTTCTGTGCGTTCCTGAAGTTGAAACACGCGGCGAAAGCGGAAGCAGAGATTTCGAGGAGCGAAGACATATTTCGAGCCCTAAACTATATTTACCCGAAAGCACGCGGGAAATCACGTCTGGAAGTTTCTCATTTTTCGAGATTCATGGGAGCATTAAAATTACGATCTCAGTATGAAGTCATATTTCCTTCTACGAGTCGTAATAAGATTTCCAAATGGAAATCATAAATGATCGTAGTGTTTCAATATCAAGTCTGTGAGGTCTCAAATCACGTACACTGGAGCCCTCATTCAACTTCTGGTTGAAAGTTATGATTGATACACTTTTCGGTCATTCAAGTTTGCCAAAAGATGTATCAATCATTCATACATCTTTGCATATTCCTATCGTAGGTCAGACAATAAAATTCCTCCAATGGAAGTATGCAAAGATGTATAAATGAATGACCGAAAAGTATGTCAATCATTCACTATCAGGACTCCCATAAATTTTACCAAAAACGTAAAAAAACCGTCAATTAAAAATCCCCTTATCAAAACATGCAAAACCGAAGAATTATTTATGAATCGCGTTCGAAAGGCGCACCAAGAACGAGGAGAAAGTATAAATACTTGCTTCTCGGTGGGCACGACCGATCGTTCGTGGTTCGATATTCCATTAGATATTTCTCAGCTCAGCTGCAAGGAAAGACAAAAGCGTGAAATCTCGACTTTTTTTGTTTCAACTTACATTCTAACAGTGGAACGAGAACCGAAAGAAACGCTCAACGCTTTGGTGATTTCGCTTGAAGAAGATGCTGGCGCTCCGATACGCTCGAAGGTCGTTGGGAATGTTAAAACGCACCACCTGGAAAACCTTAATCACGTCTGTCCATCTCGCTCGATGAGCGATAAACTTTCCCGACCCGCAGATCGTTATCTACGCGAACTATTAAAACGCGCTTATCGCGTCTCGAATGTACATTTTCGTGCGTTTCCAGTGACAGGAAAATCCGAGGAAATAACGATCCTTTTAAAGTTACACGGACTTTCTCGTGTTTCTTCGATCGATTCAACCTTTTTGCATTTGAAAAATTTAGAAAGAACCAAATATTTATTATTAATACTAACACTGTAAAATCCTATCATATAAATATCCTGTTCATGAATTACGAATTCTCCATACTTTGTTTAAAAATTCCCATATAATGGAATTTTTCTCATTCATGTATAAAATTTTTCGGAAAAGAATGGGAAAAGATAAATTCTTCAGTAGTATAGTGGTCAGTACCCCCGCCTGTATGGGAAAAGATACTTACTTGCATAGGAAATTTTCCATATTTTTGAAATACCCATACACTGTGGGATAATTTCCATACAACATGGGAAAACTTCCGACTTACGATTATTTTTTACAGTGCACTGTAAAATACCAGTTATTGAAAAAAACATGTTGACATGAACCGATCTTGACGGTCAGTGAAAAAAAAAAATAATAATAAAAAACAACGCGATTATGACACTCGAACAAATCAGACTTATTGATTTTCATATCGATCGCGAAAACAATGACCTGGTTAACCAGCGACAGCGAAATCCGTGTCAATAACAGCTGCGGAAGTGGAATCTAATCGAGGCCGCAGTACTTTCAAAATGCAATGATAACACTTTTACCACGCCGCCCATCTACTTAAAAACCAATGTAATAATGAGCAATTTAGTGATTCATGGAAATACTAGAAATCTGTAAAAATATTGGAAAATACTACACGATTCTATAAATTATAATGAAAAAATTCAACAGTTCTATATATAATAAACTACTTCAAATTTGGGTGGATATAATTTTAAAAAAAAATTATAAAAGTATTTGAAATTCTCTTTAGTTTTATGCTCGAAGTAATGTAAATATTAAAAAAACATGACAATTACGAAAAATAAGGAAACAATGAGAAAAAAAATTCGTTCCAATGAATCGTGTTTTTTCGGAATTTATGAAAATACTTGAAAATGCAGCAAAAACTCAAAAAATACAAGAATACGAGAAATCTGTGGAGTCATCAAAATTTGAATAGATGTATTTTTTCCTAGAATATAAAATTACTGAACATCGATCCAAATTTGAATTCTGTAGCAATCAATTCTAAAAATCCAAATAGCAATCTGTTGAAATCTTTTGAAATAGCAAAAAAAATTTATGAATACTCAAAGAATGTGAAAAATACTAGAAATCTTGTCATAATTAAAAACTATGTAGATTTGTTTTCCTCAAAAATGTATAAAACTATCATTGCGAGAGCATACAATTCTCGAAATATATACATAGAAATTCATTCACATCCCGAAAAATTCTTTAAGTTGTATGAATATTGAAAAAATAAGAAAAAAAAAATGTTGTAAATTTGTATAATGTACTTTGTTTTTTGTAACAACAATTAAAATACTTTATAGCATGAAATCTTACACTCCTGAACAATGATTTATAATTTTATAAAAATACCAGAAATCTATAAAATTAAAAAAGAAAACTATAAAACTCGACGAAAATAATTCAATAAATTATTTTAAATCTGTGTAGACACAATTTAAAAATAAAAGTATAAAAATATTTGAAATTCAGAAAAGTTTTTTTCTCAAAGTATTTAATTTAAGAAGCTGTATAGAAATCTATAGCAATACTCAAAAATCCTCAAAATTATATAAATACTGAAAAAACATGATAAATACGAAAAATTACGGAAAAATAGAAAAAAATTCGTTTCAATTAATCGCGTTTTTTCGGTTTTGTTGGCAATTTTTAGTAATTTATGAAAATACTCGAAAATGCGGCAAAATCTCAATAAATATACGAAAATACGAGATAAATCTGGGAAATCCTCAATATTTATATAGATGTAATTTCCCTAGGATATAAAATGACTGAAAATCGATCGAAATTGAAATTATATTAGATCATGAAATTTTAGAAATCCATAAAGCAATCTCTAAAAGTACTAGAAACGTATCGAAATGTCAAAAAAGATTTATTAATACTAAAAGAATGTGAGAAATACTATAAATCTGTTAATACTTAAAAACTATGCAGATTTGTTTCCCTCCAAAATTTATAAAACTTCGACATCAAGGCATACAATTCTCGAAATCTATTTAAAAATCCATTCGTGTACTAAAAAATTCTTCGAACTGTAAAATTACTGAAAAAATACAAAATAATTCTGAAAATCTGAATAATAATGTTCCGTGATTTCTAAAACATCAACTAAAATACTCAAAAACGTTGAAACTTTCAAAACTACAGCATGAAATTCCATTTAATCTATACAGCGATTCATAAAAATATTACAAATCTTTAAAAATATCTTCAAAATTTTAAAGATATTTTTAGAGATTTCTTAAATTTAAAAACTTTGTAGTTTTAAAACTACAAAGTTCTTTAATTCCATCATCTACTTACAATCTGAGTGGATACAATTTCAAAAAAACTATAAAAACACTTCAAATCCTCACATATTCCATCCTCAAATCATTTATTTCTTGAAATCTTTACTAGAAATCCATATGCAAATATCAAAAAATCCTCTCCTTTGCCATAATCTCCACTCCATCTCGACATTTCCGCCAAGGGCGACTCGCGATAAAACCGGTAAACTCAGATTTCAACGACTTATTAGATCTAAAATCTCTAAAATATGCACTTGTTTCAAGACAGATCCTGAAACTACCCAAAGTAATATCGTCGCCGACAAAATGGCAGGTATAACTCACTCGAGATCGAAGTCTTGAAACGCATCCGTAATGTCCGTCAGCTGCGATAAATCGTTGCAAGAGTCATTTTGATCCAGCATTTTCACGAATTCCAACATAACCCCGAGTTGGAAGTTTTCCAGAGAAAATTCTCGGTCGAATTCTCGAGCTCTTCACGGGGAATTCCACATGGGCGCGGGAGATGTGCACGCCAACGCACGAATGAGTCGAAGACAACAATTCATAAAACATTCAGCGGACGTCTACCCGCAGGTCTTACGTAACGGGCGCGTTCGATGTCTAAGGCTTTAATCGCGTTTAATTGGCATGTATATGGGTTTACTGCACAAGCGATCTTTGCCAAACGTGATTACATTTTCGCGAGTCATTGTCTTGTAGTATTCAGTAACAGATTTTTGTGATTGATTATCAAATCTAGTGATATAGAGCACCGAGACAAAAATCTAGTACTTTTCGATTTTTTTGTAAATTTAATTTATACAGAAATTAAATTTCTTTAACTCTTCATGAAATTCTAAGACTATTTTCTCTTTGCCGTTTTTCACAAATCTCAAAATCAAAAAAGATATTCGAGTTGAAAGCGCCGCTGAGTTGCGAGTGAGTGCGAGCAAGATGCATAGAATGAAACCGCGCCAGAACGAGAGAGACGCGAAATTCAGCGCGTCCCTTACCTTATATTTTTAAACTTCAATATCTTTTTTGATTTTGAGTTTTGTGAAAAATGGCTAAGGGGAAATTGTCTTAGAATTTCATAAATAATCGATTGTCATTTGACATTCAATTTCATATATGTAAAATTCTAAAAAAAAACTAATGTATATATGAATCGAATATTTTGTATTATACTTTTAAAAATCTAAACAAATACTTCAATCTATAAAAGTTGAAATTCTGGAAATTTTCGTGTTAAATCTTTAAGATAAAACTTCGATAAAAATTATTGTTCCCAGGTTTTTTCCTGTTATAGATAAGCATAGAATAAATATAGATGAATCACATACGTACCTTTTATCTATTTTTTGTATTTGTCCGGATCTTACTTCACCATTTGATAAATCATAGGAACGATAAATGAAAATGTTTTTGTAAAAGGTTCAATTGTCCTAATCATAACAATTTGTAGCACAATGAACAAACTGCGTATTTTACGTATATTATTACACTGCAGAACAAAAAAAGTTCCAATATGAAAATTACATACATGTTTGTATAGGTCATAGAAACACATGTGCAAAAGGATTTTAAAATTCATAGTAGAATTTGCAAGTTGTTTATGCTTTAACGTCTTGTGATGTAAAAAATTCAGATTCTTTATTTTTCATCCTTTTCTGAAAATAAAAAAAAAATATTTTATAATTTTCTCTACAGAATTCAAACATGTCCACGAAATCGCGATCGCATAACTTCTTATTGCGCTAATTTCTTCATGAAATAAATTATTTCTTGACATGAGGAAATAATAAATAAAATAATTATTAGAACACATTATGAAATAAATATAAAAAACCCCAAAATATGATTTTCGTGACTTCGTCATTTCTGAAAAATATTAATGCAAGAAAATTTACAGACAAATTAGAAAATATCAATCGATCAATTATAAATTATAACAATGATTAAAATAAAAAACACATTTCGCATGAGTATTATTTTTAATCATTTATTGCAGATGATTCCACTTGTTCATCATTTTGCATTCCTTACTCGCTACAAGATTACAAATTGTTTGTGAATTTTGTATTATTCATACATTGCGTTAAGGAAGACGAGAATAAAAAAGCTAACTTTACCGTCTGTACATTGGAAATCAACTACAATTTTTTGTTTTCGTACAAGTAAAAAAATGCCCTAAAATACTGAGTAAACAATACAAAATAAACAGCAAAAATTAAGAGAAAAAAAGGAACTTTGACACGACAACTTCGTTTACGTCACTAGCATAACAATATTCAATTACAATCTGTAAAAAATATGTACAGCCTTAAGATTTATCCATAGAACAGAAGTATGGTTTTTGATGTTTCACGCCTGTAACGTATACAACTAAAAACACAGCTCTTCAAAAACCACAAATTTTCTCTTCTGAAAATCATTTTTTTTTTAATGCACCAAATTCATTAAAACTCAAGAACAAAAATAATTTCGAAATCCTCACTAAAGCATAATTTTGTACTCTATGAAAGGTAAAATTGTTTATATTCCTTTTTATTGTTCTTGGAATATATCAAATCCCAAATTGTAAACAAAAATTTGTGTTCCTTTATCAGAGACTTTAAAAATGCTAGTCTCTCTCGATCATGAAATTTTATTCATAATATTTTAGAAACTTATCACAAAATTCGTTTTCAACGAACAAAAAAAATATGAAATCAATTTTTAATCGAAAAATGACGTTTTTCTTCATAAAAACTTAATTTTTTTTTTCCAAAAACGTCAAAACCGGTACCTCTGTTTACAAATTTACATGTTACTCAGTCCATTAATATTGTGGCATTTCACTCCTCTTTCACCATACACGAAATCACATTTTCTTCTGGTTTTTCAACTTCCTCAAAATCGATGTCACGATCAGAAAAGTAATTCATTAATGGATGCGTTATCAAAATGTTCTCGACATAAGGAGTTGAATTTTCTTTTTCATTGCTGTCGCTTCCTTCGTTTTCCATGTTGTGCATGGGAGAGTTGTCTGGCTTTTTCTCCAGTTTTTCTGAAAGTTCGTCGTTGCTGGACGAACTGAAAATCACGTCTTCGTCAAAGATTTCCAAAGGTGACAACGTGGGAACTCTTTCTTCGTTATTTTCTGAATCGATGGTCAATTTTCTTGGCCTTCCACGTCCTCTCTTCAATCTGGGCTCTCCAGAGTTCTCTTTGGATATTGCTGAATGTACAAAGAATGAAATGAAGAATTGAATTAAAAATCTTTAATTTCAACTTAACTATATCATTTTATTTTTTATAATATTTGGATTTAAACGGATAAAAAATTTGTTCTTAAAAAATTTTTGTGATCACATTTTACCGATAGAAAAACAAAGTTCTTAAAAATAAAAAAATTCACAAATTAGAAAAAATTACTTCTATTCTCGAAAAGTGTTATATTTTCGAATAATTATGGAATATTATGTAGAAGTTTATCTATTTATAATATAATATAATAAATGAATAAATAAATAAAATTTATCGATAAGTATATTAAAATTTGAAAAAAAAAAAAGATTTTTCGACATTTTTAGCAACTTTACTGTACTTCGAATTGTATTTATTTATTATATTCTGGGTGTCCGGAAGTCGCCGTATAAGCGGAAAATCATGGGTTCCTTATAAAATTCTAAGACGATTTTTCCTTTACCACTTTTTACAAAACTCAAAATTCAAAAAGTTATTTATGTTTGAAATTTAACCAATAAATGCA
>JAPYZL010013072.1:0-19742 GCA_030522825.1 Platygaster orseoliae
CGTTGAGTATCGACAGATTCACCATAAACGTCAAGTCGGCAACGCAAAACCATATGGGTTAGTGTGAAAAATTGTAGGCACCACAATTCTCCGCACTAATCTATATGGCTCTGCGCCACCAACTTGACGTCTACGGTAAAACTCCCGATACTCAACTTGTTGTGAAATATACTATTTCTGAATTTCCATACTTTCAAAAATCCTGTAAATCGCAATTAAAAAACTAAAAATTCATAATCATTTTTAATATAATCTTTTCGATTTACTTATTTCATCATTTTCTCAACTCTTTAATTCCGCATAAACTTTCAAAAAAATCGAAAAAAGTTACAAAACATTTTTCTAAAAACTTTAACTTCAAAAACAAAAATTTTCGATCCTCAAACGCTCTTAAAAGTTTATATTGTAAATATTTTTACCTGGATAACTTTGGCTGGAACATCAGGGTATAATTCCGTAAGAAAATCGGCCTTGTCGCACAATAGTTGAAGACAATCGCATGCTACTTGAGCCACATTCGCGTGCTTTGCCTGAAAAACAAGACCGAGTTTCCAATTGCTTGCCATGATCGGAGAAAATTCTAAGCAGCATTTTCGTAAAAGACAACTCAGCAAACGTATGCATTAAAAATGTTCAAAATTTGTTTATCCACACGGAAAAAACAATATGGTTGTCATAGCCTTATTTGTGGCTAGTGCAACAACCAAAAATAAGGTTATGTCTACACCATGAAAATAGTTGGTGCTTACTATTTATGAGGTTGTGACAACCATATTGTTTTTTCCATGCAACAATATCGAGATGTTGAATTAACAAAATTTTTGTTGCGTCCTTCCACATTACAAATCTTGCGTTTGGGAGGACAGAATAATTTATACAAAAGGTTTTTACGTGCATAAAACCTCTTTTTTCGAGATTTTTTCTCTGGGAGTACATGAAAAGTTTGTTAGCAGTTTTGCATAACTAGAGTGCATGAGGTACATAAACAGAAAAAAGCACAAAAAATAGACAATTGACATGCAGTATCTCACGATCGACGCTCGGACGATTTTTTTCTGCAACAAATTAGACACTGAAAAGGCAAAGCTGTGGAAAGATCGTCTATAAAAAACGTCCGCGGCCTGAAAATGGATTGGGTACGGAAAAGTCCAAAACATTACATCCAATAAATTATACGATGTCCAAAAAATATTATAAAACCAAATTCTACCAATTTCGGCAAATATTGTTTATATATAACATGTTTGAGTAATGTTTGTGAATAACATATTTACAATAGTATAAGCAAGAAATAAAAAAAAACACCTAAAATACAAAACTCTACAAAAACTTTTTTGATTTATGTAAAAAAAAAAATGAAAACAAGAAAAAAAACTTACAAATTGTAGTTCTTGTAACAATTTACGAAATTTGTGGAAGTTTTCTGAAACTCGGAATTTAAATTGAATTTTGACAATTATGTAACCTCTTTGTGCGAGGACCAATTTTTGATTTAAAAAAACTTTATAATGATTTAAAATGAAATACCCAAAAGTACCACGCAAAATCAATCAATTATTAAATTCTAGTTTAACCGAAGCATTAAAATTTTTAACAAATATCTAACATTTCTTAAATATATATTATACTCTAAATTATTTTTAAAATTTCAGAAATTTTAGGTTGTATCTGTATGATAAAACATTTTTTGATATTTCAAAATGTAGTATATTTCACGGTTTCTGTAATTTTTCGGAATAAAAAATTTTTTCATCGAACAAAATTAATTAAAATTTCTGTAACTTATAATTATTGTTCGTAATTTTTCAATACTTCCAAGTTTTTGGAATTTTTTCATAACATAAAAAAAACCATACACATTTCCAAAAAGTATGATAATGGTCACAATATACAAAATTTATACTGTAAAAATTACCTGAAAATCATCATGCGAATGATGATCATTGATTAGAATGATAAGAATTTTTTTATTATTTGATAATTTTCGTTGAATTCTAGTTATTTTGAACTGGGATTATACATTTTCTATGATCGAATCTTGGTAATGTGAATTCATTTTCAAGAATTTCACTTCGCATATTTTTATTTCGAGTTTTTTAAAAAAATTGGTACGCTTTTTTCATTTCGAAATTTATAGAAAAACATAAAAATTTTTGTTTCTAAAACTTTTGGTATTTTTGTTAATTCTTTATTGGCATTTGTACAACTTGAAGGATTTTTAAATACCTATAATTATGTATTTCTATCCAGTTTCCTGGAATTTAATGGTTTAGAAATATTTGATTGATTTCTAGAATTTTCGTATTGTATGTTATTCATTATATTTTGTGATATTTTTATACGTTTCTAGTATTTTTATGTATCGCTATATTATTTTCTAGAATGCAGTCCTTTCATATTGAAAATTTTAATGGTTTTCAGTATTTAAATTCATTTTTTAGTATCTTTTCCAGATTTTCAGTAATTTTTAAATATGAAGAATTTTATGTTGATTTTATCAATTTCCAAATTATGGATTTAAAAATTTTTATGCTCTTGGATTCAAGGTTATTGAAATTTTTAAGAAAATGATATTTCGTAACTTTTTAAAATTAATATATTATTAGTATTTCTCGCATTTTTTATAAACTTCATGTTCAAATAAATTATTTAGCTTGAATATACACTAATTTCGAAATGTTTCTGAAAGATTTCACTATAAAGCCTCATTTTTATGACACTATCAACTATTTCCGATGGAGCAATTCATAAAATTCCCTCTGAATCAATAAACGCAGTGTATGATCGTAGAAAAAATAAATTGATGTATTTTCGATAGTATGAGTCACGCAAATTTCATCAGACAATACACAAAAATTCCGATCCACACAATTGCTTATTTTATTGATTCGAAATGCTACAAACTTATAGATTTTGTATATTTTTTTAATAGTATTTTAAACATTTATATATAAATTTTTTCATAAAGCAAGAGTATGAAAAAAAAGTCCCGAAATGAGCAATACATTCGAAAATAATAAATTTATTTATGAATTTCGACTTATTTTTTATCATTTATTTTCATCATTTATCATTTATATATTTTTTTTACAAAATCACAATTAATTTTGTACAATTTTCGGAATTCCTTCCATTAAATTTTTTATTTACTTAAATTTCTTCGATTACGCAGACATCATTTATAGACGGCCTCAAAGCTGAAATTCTCCATTTTAACCTACCTTAGTGGCAAGGAGATGAAATTTGTTCCTCCGACGAAATCTTTGGCCTTTCAGCTCGTCGTTACTTGCCCCGACGAAGCACTATTTGCACTAATTTTTTTTAATCAAAGCATACCCAACACTCATTTTGTTAATTATTTATACTCCTTTCTACCTCATCGTCACCATTGCACTACACTACATATTTTGCCATTAACATTTTCAGTGCAGAATTTATTCAAGACTTTCAAATTTACTGAATTTGTTAATTTTATATTTATTTCAATTAACTATTATTTGATTTTATAAATTATATATTATATTTATATATTACATATTTTATAATAAATAATTTTATAAATGATTATATATTTTTATTATTTATATTAATAATAATTAATATAATATAGTATAATTTATAATTTTTTATTTTTTAAATTAGTCATTAATTTAATGTAAAGTATTACTTATTCGTTATTTACAGCATCACAAATAGAAATTTACATAAATTATATCTATAAAAACACTTGTACACGTAAATTCAGGCAAAAAATAGATCAACTTAGAACATTAAGTGTTGCAACTGAAAAATGAAACGAAAAAAAAGCACAAGCGATAAAAAGTTGGTAATTTCCAAAGATTGACTTACTCTTAGAGCCATGACGAGCATCATGATTGCTTCAGGCACTGTTCGATGCGCTGATCTGCACGAGAGTTCTCTGTAGGCAAAAATCGCGATGCTCGAAAGTGCGACACATCTCGCTTCAGCTGTAGGTTCTCGTTGACAACTTTGCAACAGCAATTTTATTATGTGCTCCTAAAAAATGTTTACACTTCCTAAATCAAAATCATAAAATCAATATAGAAGAAATAATATACATATTTATTTACGTTATATCTATTTGTACACGGAGAGAAATGGTTTGGTTACAGCAACCGTTGGTTTAGTAAAATATGGACTTACTGAAGTTTTGGGCACTGTAACCAAAACTTTGGCTATGGCAACCAAAGCTTCTGTTACATCAACTAATGCTCAATTTCAAGGTTGCAATAATTTATAATTTGGTTAGCATACCTAAAGTTTTGGTTGTAATACCGAAAACTTTAGTGGGTTCGTATTTTATTGAATCAATGGTTGCTGTAACCAAACATTTCTCTCTGTGTATAGTAAAAAAACTTTGCCTCCCCCACATCGCTGTTTTTGAATAAATAAGAAAATGAAGAGAACATTTTATGTGGAATATAATTATTTTCAGCATTGTTTGTAATCAGTGAAAATTAATTAAATTGTATACTTTTTGTCGGCGAAGAATTTTTAAATATTTTTGCGATTTTTAAAATTTTATTTATTAAAATAAAAAAAGAAGTTATTGTAATAAAATAAAATAATAATAAATGATAATAAATAGTATAAATTATAATAATAAAAGTAATAATAAATAAAATAAAAATCAATAAAAAATGAATTATATGAAAATTTATTATCATTATTTTATGAAAATTTCGAAAATTTTCAGAGTTGACAGAGTTTTCAATTTCTGAACAATCTAGAAACGTATTTCTTAAATATGGAAGAAACCTAGAAAATTTCAGAATTTTCAATAATCTAAGTTACCAAAATTAAAAATGAAACATTTTTTCAAAATTATACATACTTTAGTGTACGAATTCGTGGTCATGCCAATTTTGGATCCACTTGGCTGAAGAGTAGGCAATTTCGCCAAGGTCGCAGGCAAAGACAGTAACGAGCCAAGTATCGCGACAGCTTCGGTTCTGGGAGCCTAGAATCAAACCCAAACATAACATTTTTCAAAAAGAAAGTAAAATTTCAGTTGTTTTACATTTTCATTTCATGTATATAAATAAAATGCCTTACTTTTCGGACTTTACTGAACTGCTTCAGCTCATTATAAATAAATAGCAGTAGTGTTTGTAACAAAAACTGTTAAACTACGAAAATTAAGATTTCATAGATATAATGAATTTTCTTAATTTCTATAGTTTTCATTTTTTATTCTTAACATTTACAAATTTATAAGTGTAAAATAATGAAAATTTGCTATTCTGATGAGAGTAAATTCGATAAACAGTCTATTAAATTAAAAATTTTTTCAATATTTATTAAGACTGTATTTACAATATGTTCATTATAATTGTCTTGTGGCAAAAAAAGTCTATCTTTTTATAAACAAGTTAAGTTTCAAACGGGCAAAAGAATTTTTATATTTTCCGATTTTGTATTTTTAAATATTTAAAAAGTTTTTTATTAAAACCTTAATTTTATTAATTCAATGATTTATTTTTTTAATATGAATTGTATAAATTATTTCTACATTCAAACCAATTAAAATTTCAATGAAAAATGAAATTCCAATACAAATTTTTGAGATGAAACAAAATTAAAACACAACTCGAAATTCAAACATTACCTTAAATTTCATGTTTCAATTTACTTTCAAGCAAGCAAGTCTTAAATCAAGATGATATGTCTTAAATGAGAATCATTTTCTCAAATAATTGAAAAATTTTTTTAAATGAATAAATTCAATTCAAATTTTAATTACAAAATTCCAAGTATTTAGTGGCAAAACTTAAACTATAAAATATTTTATATATTAGATATTATAGATTATTATTATAGATGTATATTTAGTTATATGATATTTAAGTGACAAAATTGAAATCGCAATGAGAATTGCAATTGAAGTTGATTATTTCTATATTTCAATAAATATAATCAAATAATTCAATGTTATTAATAATTTAATTTAATTCGGAAATTAAAAAAAAATGACGTTTTTGTATTTATATCAGTCCGTTTTGTATTAACAGCTTATCAATATTTTCAATAAGATCGTCTTCGTTTTAATTTATAAATAAGGTGTTATTGATTTCTCCTTTAATATTAACTGTGAATTTTGTTTTGTTAAAATTGTGTTTTTTGTATAGCAATATTACTTAATGAATAAAGTCTTATCTAATGTTATAAATTCTTTTACATTTGAAGTAAAATTCACTTGTCTGTCTTATGATACAATAGTGTTTTTAGAATCTTAAACATACAGGTTAGAAAAATAATTTTTCAACAATCTAAAAATATTAGGGAAGATAGAACTTTTTGTAATTTAGTTAGTTTTTGTGATTTTTATAATTTTTCGATTTTGTGATTTTTTGTGATCTTATGATTTTTTGTAATTTTGTGAGTTTTTGTTATTTTTGGTTTTTTGAAGTTTCATGCTTTTTGTGACCTCTTGTGATTTATTGTGAGTTTTATAATTTTTCGATGTTGTGATATTTTGTGATTTTCGATTTAGTGACTTTTTGTGATCTTATGATTTTTCGTGATGTTGTGGGTTTTATAATTTTTCGATTTTGTGACTTTTTGTAATCTTATGATTTTTCATAATTTTGTGACTTTGTGTTATTTTTTATTTTGTAAAGTTTCATGTTCTTTTGTGACTTTTTGTGATTATGTGATTCTTCGTAATTTTGTGACTTTTTCTGATGTGTGTATGTGTGTGTGATATTTTATATGCCTATGACCTTCAAACGAACATAATTAATATCTGTCTAAAATTTCTGAACGTTTCGTGCAGTAGTTTTAAACTTATTAGGGTACAACGTACAGACAATCCAATTTATACTTATTCTTAATTCTAAAAATTATCTATTAATAAATAATTTAAATTTCCGTCACCTCGAGATCTTGGCTGCCCAAAATGACGTCGGCGGCGTGTATAAAATCAAGAATCAGGAGGCTGGATCCCGGCAGATTCAGACTGAATAATCTCGGCCCCGTGTGGCGAACGAGTGTGTAAAGAACCTGCAAATCGCCACTGAAAATGCCGCTGTGCACGGCGTAATAAAACAGCGACAAATGTTGTCTCGGCAAATCAATGTCGAGTGGTTGAACGGTTAAAAGGCAAATTAGTCGGTACGCCGCGATTTTGCCAATCTGGAATTCTTGGGGCAGCTGAATCGCCTAAAAACACAAATTTACTTGTTAATTTTCAAAATTTGACGTGTATTCTATTTTCTCTCGAATGTTTTTTACGAAAATTGGCCATTAAGGATTAATTTTTTGCGTCGAAAACTGGTGGATTACAAGAAAGTGTCGTGTAATAGGAACATTACATGGAATTCAACTGTAATAGTGAGTATCTTTCGAGAAAATTCTGCGAAAGTGCTTTTGAGAAACCACCATTCGTCATTGCCTGGGAAACGGCAATTTTCAACGTAAAAAATTGACCCGGAATGGTCAATTTTCGGAAGTTCGAGAAAAAATATTTTTTTAGTGATTTTATAATAGATAAATATTTTCAGAACCTCCAGTAATCTTTACATTTCGAATTACGAAACTTTTTTGATTTCATCCAAGAAAGCAAACACGACTGACCTTGAAACACCAAGGAGCTATGACAGTGAAAGGCGGAATGAATTCTGGAGCTGGTAGTGTCACCTGATTGTCTCCTGAAACACCCTGGTTCATTCGAACCTGAAACGAAATAATTGTTTCGTTTTATAAAATAAGTCCCTGTAAGTTACAGCAGAAATTTGAAAAATATCAGATGGCGTTTAGAAAAGATATTAACGAGTTTCGGAGTTCTTTCAAGGTTTTTTCAATTTAGGTAATATTTAGGTGTTTTAACAGTAGTAAATACTTTTTCTTTTCAACTTTTTTACTTTTTTACTTCTTACTATTATTTTTCTTTTTATCTTATTAGTATTAGTATTTTTATTTTTTTTAGTTTTATAAGTATTTTTTTTTTACTTTGTTTATATTATACTTCAATATTATTTTATTTATTTTTTACTATTGTTTTACTTTGTTACTTTTTTTTTTTAAGTTTTAACAGTCGTAAATACTTTGTAATATAAACTTATCCTGGGATGTAGGTTGTAACCCAACAGCAACCTTCAAAGGTTGCTGTTGGGTTGCTAATTTTTTAAAATAAAAATGTAAATCTACGCTAGATATTTTCATTCGGAATGGCATTTGTTTATTATTTTCCATCATTTATAGGATAATCATTAATTTCGTTTTTACAAACTTAAAAAATATCATGACTGGAATTTCGAAGAAGTCTCCGTTGTCGGCATAGTAGATTTTACTGACTCGATCGCATGTTTTACCCATAGTTAGCATGGGCATATTTATTCATATTTATTCATATTTTTTCACTTAGTGTGTTAAATATCATGAATTCTACTGTTAAATCTTCTTTTGAATGTAGCAAATAATAATAGACATTTGATTTTTCGTGGGATCTTGCTTTTTAGACTTGTTTTCATCTCTAAGATTCTTGGTTGCTGTTTTCAGAATTAGCAACCCAACTGCAACTTTCAAGAGTTGCAAACTGCATGCCAGGGTATACTATATAACTTATAAAATATATAATAAATACTTTGTAATAAAATGTAAATACTTTGATAAGCGTTTGGGTCATTTTGACGAGATACTCCATGACTTGACCATGAAGCACTGGGTCTTGGACGTTGTTAACGTCACCGAGAACCGAGAGCATCCTCCGCCACAAAACCACGGCCACGTCCGGCAACCAACCGCGCGCACCACCACCAGACATCACAGATCTTTTTTCCGTGGCGGCGCTAGCATCGCTCGTATCCGAATAACAACGTACTTTTATGAAACAGAAAAATCCAACGATTTCCTTCACAAAAACCATACTCAGAATCCTTTAAAACTCAAACTTTCATCACCCCGAAAACCGAAATTCAAAACTTCGCAAAACGAAAAAAAATTCCAACCTTTTAAGACGACTCGGAAGCTAATGTAGTGGGAGAGAGATGCATAGAATGGAAAGTAAATGAGAGGAAGAAGGACAAAAATAGAATGCTTTCCGAGTCGTCTTAAGGATCTCAATTTAAACCAAGCCAAACTCAAAAAAAAAAGAAGTTCGAAAATTTTTACAAAAATACAAATGATCTGCAAACGTTATTAGTAACATTTCGAAGCCATGATATTTATGAAAGTATTGCTTAGAGAATAAACTAGCAATTTTTTGTTACATTGGTATAAGAAAGTTGACGATTTCCAAGTAATAAAAAGTTGTCAACTTTCTAAAAGTTCTAAAAAAAAGCATGATTTTTAAGCCACACCCGTTCCTCAAAATTTGAAATAAGCTAAATTGACACAAAACAAGTCAATATTTATTATCTTATTTTTCCACGTGCGATTTGATACAGACTGACAAAACAAGCTAAATTTACAACAACAAAAAAACAACTAATTAACGTAAATAATTAATACATAATTATTACTAAAAACCACAAGTTACTCATGAAATTTTAAAACGATTTTCCCTTCGTCACTTTTCACAAAACTCAAAATCGAAAAAGATATTTGCCTTTGAAGTTCAACCAATGAACGTGTTTTTTCGAGAAGCGGGGATAGAAATCACTAACCAAAATTTACCAAAATTTTCTCCATATTTTTTCAAGCTAAAAAGTCCTTTGCCACTTTTTATAAAACTCAAAAACAAAAAAGATATTCGAGTTGAAAGTTTCAACCAATCAGGTTCGTCAAATTTCAATGAGTGCAAGAAAGATGCATAGAATGGGAACCGCTACAAAACGAGAGAGATACGAAATCCTTACCATACCATATCTTAAACTTTTAAACTGTAATATCTTTTTTGATTTTGAGTTTTGTGAAAAATGGCAAAGGGAGAATCGTCTTAGAATTTAGTGAGGAAAATAATATTATAGTTTTTGTTAGTTGCGGGTAATTTTTTTTGTAATTTTGAATTTTTTTTGTGAATTTAGCTTGTTTCGTCAATCTGAATCAAACCACACATGGAAAAAAAGATAAATAAATATCTTACTAACAAAAATCGACTTATTAAGTATTTTTTGTTAGCTTCTTTCACAGGCATGTATCAACTTGATACATAGGAACTTTTATATTCCAAATTTTGAGTAATAAATGCAGATTTAACCCAAGTAATACTTACCAATGCTGTTGCCATCAATATGGTCAATTTGAATGGGGCTGTCCTTGTTGCTGTCTACGCCACTGCTGGGGGTGGGGGAGGGGCAACAGGGGGGCGAGGGGGACTCGCTGTCAAACGCCATGACGCTCTCCAAGGACTTGGAGCGCCCTTTGGAAAGTCGCTTCCAATTCGAGTTGGTCGTAGCTCCATTCGACAAAACTCGAGCCATGTCTTGTTCTATCGAGAGGGGCAGAACTGTGCGCAAGAACAAACAAAAACGAACATTCATACAAGTTTTCGAAATGTCGAAATATTCGGAATTTTACACGTATTTGAAAATTAAAGTTTTTCATATTGTAATTAGTAATTTTTTACAATGTAAAGGTGGTATTTGATAATTTTTTGTTTTTTTTTTTCTTCGAGGTTGTGGCAATTTATTAGAGTTCTCAGGGAAAAAAAAGTATAAATGTTTTTTTTTTTAAAGGAAAAAAGTCATTTTGGAGATTTGGGAAAAAATTGGGAACTTTTTTTAGAAAACTCGGAAATTTAACAATTTTTAAAATAGAATAAAAAATTTTTTCATAAGTTATTGTTACTGTCAATGAGTTTGATAAAATTTATGTTTTTTCACGTTTCGAGATTTGTCGATATTTCGAAAACTTGAGTGCAATGTATAAGCAATGCCTGAAAAAATTGTGTAGTGCCTTCGAAATTTTTTTTTTTCTAAAATGACTTGAGTTCTTGATCATTTCCAAAATTATTGATTTTTCCACAATATATTGAAATACATGATTTTTTCACAAGCACACTCTAAAATCTAAAAAGTGTTTTATTTCTCTTTGAAACTCTTGCAAAATTTACTTTCCCCAGCCAATAAATACACCTCATTAGTCACATTTTAAAAAACTGAGTATCCTCAGAAAAAAAAACACCAGGTAAAACCCTAAAAAAATAAAAATTGAAAATCAAGGCCAAAAATGTATAAATCATTCCATAAATTCAAATTATTTCCCAAATTGTTATGCAACGCCCAAAGGCACTAGCAGATATTTTAATGCTGTATTTTCCAAACACCAAAACCAAAAGAAAATTCAACACAAATTTTTCCCACGTTCAATTCGATATTTCCAAAAAATAAGAAAAAATTCCCTTCAATTCTTTTCAAAAGCTCCAAATACCACCGAGTCAAAACCCAAAACGAAAATTCCAAAAAGAAATAAAATATGCAAAAACAAAAGTTAGCAATTTAGCAAGCTTACCAAGCATTTCGCGATGAGCGATATGGACCCTGTTTTTAAGATTTTTATGTCGATTTGATTTCCCGTGGTAAAGTGCATTGTCGCTGGCGCTTCTTAGCAGATGACGAAATTTTCTGGACTCTCGAAGAGGGTGATCTGGAAATCGAAAAATTTTTACCTGTCACGATAATTTTCAAAAAGTTTGACATTAATATTACAAAAAATATACTTGACTTTTAAACGAATCAAAAATTATCTCTTTATTTCCTATCCATTCCCTATACTTTTCGTAAATTTCCGTCATTTCCCGTAACTTTCCGCCATTTCCGGTAAATTTCCGTTATTTCGTGTCAATTATCATAACAACAATATTTCTAAACAATATAAGCATTATAAAATAAAATAACAAACATCAATTCCTTAAATTTTCCGTTATTTCCCTTTAATTCCCATTATAAAAATACTGCATAAACAATAAACATTGTAAAAAAAATGTTAACTGTTACACTCAGAGAAAAGCGTTTGACCGTGAAACGCGTTCCGTTTCACTTTGGGTATAGAAACGGACGTTTTATCACCGTGAAACTTAAAAAGTTTCATATGCCACCATTTGATGGTGAAACGGTCACCGTTTCAACGGAACAAGTAACGCACGCGCACTCGTCCGTGCGGGTGAGAGGAGGGGGATCGGGCCTTTTTTCTTTTCTTCGTGAAATGGCGTTGCATTTCGAGGTTGAAACGGGTGATGTAGAAACGGCGGCGCGTTTCATACGAAAACGGAAATTTCTCTGAGTGTAGTTTTATTATGTATACATAAAAAAAATTTATTTGCTGTTATTTATATTAAATATAAACTATGTATTTGCTACTTATTAGTTGGTTTTTATCGGAATTTATAAAAAAAACTTTTGCAATAATCTTACTTTATTTTTAATCTAATTTGTTTAACTTTAAAAAAAATTTCCGCCAATTTCCGTTATTTTCCGTCAATCCTCATTACAAAAATATTGCATAAACAATATAAACATTATAAAATTAGAATAAAAAACATCAATTCCTTGAATTTCCTGTAATTTTTTCTGTCAATTTCAGTTATTTCCACTCAATTCCCATTATAAAAATATTGTATAAACAATAAAAGTTGTATAAATGTTGTTAACTGCTAATTTTATTAGGTATACATAAAAAAATGTTATTTGTTTTTATTTATATTAAATATAAACTATGTATTTTTTACTTATTAGCTGGTTTTTATCTGAATAAAAAAAAACTTTTTGCAATAATTTTAATTTATTTTTAATGTAATTTGTTCAACTTAAAAAAAATACATGTAACACTTAACCTCCCATTCCTTAAATAAACTTTTATATACTTTAATTTTTTTCTACTTTTTATTAACTTTAAATAAATTATCTATAAATATTTTTCTGAGTTTTTTAGATCGAAAAAATATAATATTTTCGAACATTCATTTAAAATACATGTGAAATTAATATAATATAATTTATAATAATATAAAAAATTGATATACATATATTAATATACATAATATATATATATATATATATATAATATATAAATAATATGTATATATAACGATATAAAATATTTTTTATCTAATTTGTTCAACTTTAAAGAAATGCATCAAACACTTAACTTCCTATACCTCAAAATAACTTTCTATATACTTTACATTTCTTTTATTTTTTATCAACTTTAAATAAATAATCTATAAAATTTCCTTATATACATTTAAAATTTATTTATTTATTCCTTCAAAACTTCTCCACCCTACAATAATTCATCCAGATTCATTTTTTCTTCCAAAACTTCTATTTTTTTCTCTTCTTGTACAGTGATCTTGAATATTCCATCTCCACATTTTTTCAAAACAAAAAAATGTTTATTTATATATAAATCAGTTCCATCATCTTTTGAAATTTCGCCAATCAATTTTATCTTTCTTCCTCTTGGAAGTTCAGTGTTTTCGTTTAAATTCTTTATTTTAACAAAAATTCTGAATTTACTATCTCTTACTATACCAAAATATGAATTTCTTCTTTTTTCTTCGTTTTCAAATTTACAATGAATTAATCCCTCTATTTCTGAAAAAATCGCAATTTATCAATACTTTTTACTCATATTTCTGCAAAAATAATGATTTTAATTATTGTTAAACATGAATGTGTACATAGATGGAAATCATTCAAATCAAACTTTTTTGTTTATGTTTTCAGAAAAAAAATTAGAAATTTTGGGTTTCGATTTTTTGGAATTAGAAATTACACGTGAAACAGTTGAAACTTTCACGAAACTTGTAACAAAAATTTTGAATTTACCATTTGTTACTGAACCAAAATATGAATTTCCTTTTTTTTCTTCTTTTTCAAATTTAAAATGAATTAATCCCTCTATTTCTGTAAAAATCAAAATTTATCAATACTTTTCACTAATCTTCATGCAAACATTAATAATAATAATTAATATTAAACATGAATGTGTACATAGATGAAAATCATTCAAATCACAAATCTAGCCGAATTGAGAGATTTCAACTCAAACCTTAAACAAGTCTTAATATTAGTCATTATAAAAATACATTAGTCATAATAAAAATTCAACAAATAATGTTCATACCAATAGCGTTGTCTTTGGAAGAGCGAATAGACGCCTGATCTATACTAGGTGGCGATTTTACGTTTCCAGTAGACGCAGCGCGACCCCCCACTCCCCTACGTCTTTTCGTCTTCTGCTCGCTCAATCTGTCAAGCGGTAAATCGTTCAAATCCAGATTGTACATATGCCTGGCCAAAACTTTCGTCAAGGTGTCCAAAGTTTTCTGAAAAAATACCCAACTTGCTGTTTTTCCACCACTGAACTCGTAAACTCTCTTCATTTTCAATTACATCCAAGAACCCATGCCATAAAACTATAAAAACCCCAAGTACAAACCGTCCATTCACGTATAAGCTCCTCCCAATTCGTCAGTGACGTGAGAACTTGAAGAAATTGATCCCAGAGCTGCGTGGAAATGACGACGTTTAAATTCGCTTTTATCCACGTAACAATGAGAGTTTGAAAAACTGCGTTCGCCAGTTTCTTCCCAATATTTTCCTGTTGCTTGTGTATCTTATTTTTCCCGCCCAAAGTGAGCGATGTGATTTGCAGCAATACCCTGCAAAAGAAGCAAACATAAAACATGGTTTGCGCCAGAACCGGCCTAGCTCAACTACTCAACAAAAGTCAGTTTTACCTGAGAAGCTGTTCCCACGTCGCGGGCGTCAACCTGGTGTGCATGACGACGTAACGATAAACGTTGAGCACCCTTTTACAGCTGTCACTCTGTTCCTCGTAGTGTGATGGCGTGGCAAAAATACTGGGAGTTGATAGGAAAAATACATTGGACGACTGCGTGATGAAGACCTGCAGAACGTTTTGCAAACCCGCCCTGACGAAGAGGTTTTCCTTTGTTATCGCCCCCACGTAAGAGTCGTTTCTCAATCTACCCAGCCTGCTGTAGCTTTCCTCGTGCTCTACACCATCATTTTTTTCAAGCTCTTCAAGGTCTTTTTCCCGGTAGCCTTCGAGCGGTTCCAGCATAAAAGGCGGCATCTCCTGCACGGTCAACGTAAACGTAAACGCGTTCTATTTTACTAATATACAGTAGAGACAGTATTCCGCTGTCAACAGGTACTCACACTTGATTGTATCCAGTCTTTATAAGCCCCAATGGCTTTCCTTATAGCTCCCGCGTGAACAAAGTCCAAGAGAAAAGCCTGACGATAAATTTCATGAACGAAATTCACGTTCTCGCGATTCCCGTACAGAACCTGACCAACTAATGCTTTGGCCGACTCGACGCTGTCGTCATAAGTCTGCTGCAGCGTCATTGACGGAGGTTCTGAAGCCAGAGTGCTGCAAGTCGAGTTCATATCCATAGTCATGCTCTGGGCAGAACGACCTGCTTCCGATTCCATGCTCGTTTCCCCAGCATTGCCGCTACATTGAAGAAATTTTCGTCACTCAAACCGAATACACTCGTAATTTTCCGCTGACACGAGACTTACCTTTGAGAAAGATACGAAGAAAACGGAGTGTCTATTTTCACAACGTGGGTAAAACTTGCGATCCATTTTATAAGGACTACTTTGCAAAGTGTGAGGTTGTCGTTGGGATTCTTCGCTGGCTTTCGCATTACCGGCAATTCCAAATTCGGTCTGTACAAGGAGAAATTGTCATCGAACTCGGGACAAATGTAACGCAAGTACGTTGCTTTGAATCGTTCCAGCAAAAACTGTAAACATTTGTACTGCCGCGCGTGTTTATCTCTCCACTCGATTTTTACGACCTGGAAAACAACATTAAGTGACGCGGGTTGGTAGAAAATAGTTGTTTGTATATTTAGGTGCTAAAGTATGACGTTTTGTAATAAAATGTTGAAATATGACAATTTAACTATTCCACTTTATTTCGAGATATGGTTTTTATTTCAGTCCTTGTTTTATTCCTGATATTGGCACCACTGTCTGGGGACTTTTTGTTTTTCTCTCATCGCGGTTGTCACGACTATGTAACTCACACTTTTGTATCACTGTGTATCACAACAAGTACGCTTCGCGCCTTTTCTAATAAACAATTTGTGATTGAAATTCCGTTTTGCAATTCCACTGCCTACCTGGATTTCGAAATAACAACAGAAACCATCAACAAAGATAGTTATGTTGAGCAATGTGTAAAACGCCTGCGTAGGTCACGTGATGAGGGCAAAAAAGCGAATAAATATATATCTACCAACCTGTGTCACCATGAACTGTAACAGAGCTTCCAGAAATTGTACAGTTTCGTTTTCCAGGGGTTTTTCGCCACTTTGAGGTGGCAAAATAGGCAGGTTGTCAACAGGACTAACAGGGCCTTGGGGGGCACCAGGATTCTCCAGGAAAAGGCTTTGCAGTGAATAGGGTTCGTGCGTTTCTCGCTTTTCGTCCAAGCTCAGAAATTTTCCCGCGCCTGGTTGTTTCGTAGCGTCCTTCTTTGCACCTTCTGTTGCAGGACTCTTTTTCTCTACATGATGAAGACTCGCCAAACCCGGCACCAAACACGTGAACATATGATGAATATTATCTGGAGCGTTGTCTCCTAAGGCTTGGTACCACAGGATGAAATATCTGTCAGTGACAGAATCAGTAAATCAATAACTGAAGTTTCATGAATTTCCTCTTCATTACTTTATGTTAAAGAGATGAAAATAAATGTACATACCTGATTGCTTGTTTTCGGACTTTCCAACTGTTTCCTGGATGCATGAGCTTGATCAGCATGCGAGCAAGACTGTGTAACTGCCATCGTCGATTAAGGAGCTCGGGAAGAAGTGTCAGAACTTTTTCCAGCATATGCAACACTTGCTCCAATTCCTCTCTGTGTGCTTTGTGAACTGTTTTACAGTTAAAATCACTGTTTATAAAACAACTTGTCGTCGTGCCTAAGTGCATACGATAAAATGACTGTTTTTTGAAAAAAGTGTTTGGTTTCAGCAGCCATTCATTCAGTTAAAGATGGACGTGACAACCAAAATGAAGCTTTCATAACGAAAACTATAATAGTTGACATGATAAAAAAATGATTTGGCTGTTGGAACCAACAATTTCGTTTCTAATTTACTAGAATAACATGTGACTTGATGATTTAAGGTTGATTCTTAAACTATAACTGATTTTGTATTTTTTGTTATAAACATAACACCTGCAGAATTTAAACTAGCAAGCTATAATTACTGATTTTCTTGCAGAAGCTTGTAAAAAGTTGTGCAGAGGATAAAAAAATGTAATTACATTGTTTTGAGTTGAGAACGCAATTAGAAGTGTGTAATATTTACTGCATTAAGTTTCTTTAGTAGTTGATAATTTTTACCCCTTTACCAATTTTAGCTCTCTACAATACTCACAAAATTTAATCATAGGTTATAATAATACAAATACAAAGCGTGTGAGATAAGCTGCAGGTTTTATCTTACACTGCGCAGTAAAATAAAATTGTCTTTCAATTTTACTTTTATTTAACGAAAAAGAAAACAAGCAGAATAATTTATGTAGTTAACATTAATGTATTGTCTTCAGTTATTTTTATTTCTCAGTAAATATTAAATATTTGGAAGAAAAGATTTACGATTTATATATTAAGAAGAAAAAAATTATTTTAATTTTTCGGCGAAAACAAAAAACGAATCATGTGAAATATTTTAGTTAGCAACAGTGAAAAATTTAGAAACAATTCATACATTTATTATCGATGATTTTTTCACAATGATTATGTATTTGATTCCAATGCATATATCAAATTTCAATGATGATAAAATTTAGTAAATAATAATTGTGTGAATTTATAAATAAACATGGATACTAACGAAATTTTCGAAAAAAATGTTGAGGCTTTTCGAGGTATATTTCAGAATTTTCTCAGGATTTAAATACCAAACTCAACAATTTTTTCTGAAGCGTAGTGTAAGTTTATTGTACAATAAACGTATTTTTTATAATAATTTATATTAATTGATCGTAATGATCTAAATATATACATACATTATAAAAAAACGCAAAAAGAACAAAAAAAGCAACACAACGACAAAATATTTCAAAATTCAAAGTGTACAAATTTTTTTGAAATACTCGAAATAGAAATATTCGAAGTGAAATTTTTGCAAATGAATTCACACAACGGAGAAATTTACATAAAAAATGTATAATGCCAGTTAAAAATAACTAGTATTCAACGAAAATTATCTAGCAATAAAAAAATTTTGATTTCGGATGAACAAATAGTTAAGTTATTGTAACAATTTTCGATAATTAAAAAAAATTAATATTAAAGCAAATGTTCAACAACAATTTCATTAAAAAAGGGATGAATGAATTCAAACAATTGAAATATCAAGACGAAATATAAAGTCATAAAAAATTAATAATTTCGTGGTGAAATGATCGTGAGATAAGACGTAAAATTACCTTAATAGTTGTGACGCGCTTCGAAGAAAGGGACCTAAGAGGCATTTTATGTTAGAGTCATTTTCTTATTGAAAATAAGCAGATAATAGCCCTTATGTCAGATGCTTCTTAGGTTCCTTTCTTCGTGGCGCGTCACAATTAATTAAATTTTTATTTAATAAAAAATAATCTATGAAAATCAAAGCGTATCAAAAAATTAAATATTATCACGAAAAAAACTTGTACGAAATTTTTCTGGATTTATTCTGATTGTAAGCATGTAAAGCACAATTTAGAAATTCTGACTTGTTTCATCATCAGTTCCATCAAAAAATTTTTTCACACGAAACCTGATTGATTTTCTATGTCTCAATCAGCTTTCAATGTGTAGAATTAATATTTTAAAATAGTAAAAAATAGCAAAAAAGTTTTACCACTTACCTAAATGGAAGGATAGTTCTGTCGTGATGGCAAGGCAAAAGAAAGCACAAAAAGACAATGTTAATACCTGATTAAATAGACGCTTAAAATAAGGATGGATGATACAACGAATATGAAAATTCATTTATGAAATACAAATATTCTAAGCTTTACATAAAACAGCAACAAATACAGCAAAATTCAAATTTTTATCATCCATCCCTCACTGGAACGAAATTTCAAAAATTGTTTCGTCACTGAGACAAAAATCTAGTACTTTTTACTAAAAAATATAGTAAATTTTACTATATACAGTATTGTATTACTTGTTGGCATATAGTATAGTAATACTTATGAAAAAATGTAGAAATCATGAACGTGTAAGGTAATTTTCCATATCTTGTATATTGAAAAATATTATTTACTAAAGTAAAAAATACAATATATGGGACATTCCACCTCAAGTGTTCCCACCTCAAAAACGTTACATTTTTTATTTAAAATTGTAAGTCCGAAGATTTGTTGATAATGGAAAGCAAAAAACACGTGTCTTTAAGTATTTTTTCCGTACTTTCCAAAAAAAAAATATATATATATATATAAACAATTTTCTATAAAATTTAATAACATTTTTTTTCATTTAAACTTTGTTAATAACATTTTTTTAACAAGAGCCTGTTGGGATTTTTTTTTAGACTTACCTTATAATACAGTTCATTCCCTCCCCTACAAAAGTGTATATGGTATTTTATGGGCAAAGTTGAGTTTCTTGTTTTTTTGAGGCACCAAACTCAAAGCGTCTACCGCGCCCGATGCGCGACTTAGCTGTGGCGGTAGACGCTTTGGGTTTGGTGCTTCAAAAAAACAAGAAACTCAACTTTGCCCATAAAATACCATATACACTTTTGTAGGGGAGGGAATGAACTGTATTATAAGGTAAGTCTGAAAAAAATC
>JAPYZL010013085.1:0-10236 GCA_030522825.1 Platygaster orseoliae
GGGGGGGGTACATTGACTGCGTTACGTAACGTCGAACAGATACTAAAATAACTACCAATAGTTTAAATTTGTTAAATTTGTTACGTTACAAGTGGGGAGGGAGGGTAGTGAGATTTTTTACGTTGTGTTACGACCAGGGGGGGAGGGGTCAAAAAAGGTCAAAAAATGCGTTACGTAATATGCGAACGGCCCCTTAGCATTTCGAACAAGACACTTTCGAGTGTCTTAAAATTTCAGATAAGGCATTTCAAGAAGTGTCTTGGGCATTTCTGAATATCTTGGAACTTCGGAAAAGACACTTTGAGCAGTGTCTTATACACTTGACAATTTCTGAGAATTCCGGAAAAGATACTTTCATAGGTCTATAAATTTCAAAATAGAAGTAGTGTTATAGACGTTGAAAAGTATATTTGAATTTAAAAAATTACCTTAAATAGTGCCTAGGACATTTAAAAGTGTTTTGAAATTCCGAATAAGACAGTGTCTTACAATTTCAAATACGAGACTTGACGAATTATCTCAGAGATTCGAAAGTGTCTTAAAATTCCGAATGAGACGCTTCTGAGTGTCTTAGAACTTCGAGTAAGACATTTTGTAAAGTGTCTTAGAAATGTCTGATTATCGTTGGATTTTCAAACACACTTTGAAAAATGTCTTAGAAATACAGAAAATATACTTCAGATGGTCTTTGAATTTTTATAAGCCACTTCAAGAAGAGTCTTCAAATTCGTAATAAATCACTTCAAGAATTAGTTGTCAGACGTTTGGAAGTGTCTTAAAATTCTGAAAAACCTATTTAAAAAAATTTTTTATCACTCCCATAAATTGAAGTGAATTTATTCACGATAATTAGTATTTATATTTTTTATTATTACAAATACCCTGTTTTTACATAAGATGATGAAAAAAATCTCTTCTCTCCATACGCTCCTGTTATTTGTACATTCGACCAGCTGTATATCGATTAAACCAGACAGATGTCGAGTAAAAAAAGCGTCCCGGTATTTGAGTTCGCGAGCAACGTGTGTACTATGTACACCAAGTTCTTATATTTTTAGAACAGCTGTGCCAGCGAGGCGAGCCCCCGGCTCTACCAATCAGAAACTCGCCGCGTATCTCCTTACGCACTAATCCGCCAATCCCATTCCGTTTCGCGTCTCTGCCTTCGAAAAAGTCACCTTCATTATTCAATCTTCATTAACCCCCACGCATCATCGTCGTTTCCATAATGGTAATCGCCCACATTTCAGACCATTAATGACGTAACATCTTTCATAACTCGCAACATTTCACTATTCGATGATAAAACTCAACAGCAATCGAAATTCGCTATGTTTCACTATGTTCAGATCATTTTTATCTATCCATACAAAAATTTTACGGTAGTGTGACAGAGACAGGTAGAACGATAACTGAATGAGATGAAGAGAGACAGAACGAGACCTTAAATCTTCTAGCTAATGTAGTTGGCAGTTTTTTTATGTACATGGAAAGAAATGATTTGGTTGGAGTAACCAAATATTCTTTTGCGTGTTTTTGAAATATATTTTATTTATATATGCTTAATATTTTTTAGATTAAGAGTACACGGAATTCACTGTAGTGCGACAAAGACAGGTAGAAGTATTTCCTGTTCTTGAAAGTCGTTATCGGTGACTTTTACCGGTAATTGTCGTCGCGTACTTGAAAAGCGTTTGAAACGGAGTTTAATGAGATGCAAATGTAAAAACGTTGCAATATGCGGGAATGGAAAAAAGTAAAAATGTGTGCGCATTGCAAGGGACATTGTAAGAAGCGACATATGATCCCACACGTAGCCAACGCGGTTTCGCCTGGAGGCAGAAATGCGCGAGTGTGTCAGTGACACCAAGCGATATAAAGTATGTGACTCTCGCGAACCGCCAGTCAGTTATCGAGATGCTTTGAGAAAATCCGGTTTTCCAACTCGTCCCGTTTTTTCCGCGTTTTTTTGCACTTTCGGAAAATTCTTATTCGCCGGCTTTTGCGATGTTTTCGGAACCTTGTGTAGGTTTTCGTTCATTTTGTGAAAAAAGTTTTGGAATTTTTAGGGAAATTTTGGATTGTGGAAAAGTGAAAATCGGTATTTTCGTGAGGAAAATTTTCAAGAATTATGAGAGATTATTTTTTTATGATCTTGAATTTTGATTTTTTTTTTAGAAAAATTTTTTATGAAACAAAACCATTTTTTTGGACTGTCATTTTTTTATGGTGAAAGTTTGATACAGAATTTGACAATTTTTCAGTTGTTTATTTATTTAAAGTGTCAAATTTGCAAATTTGTGCTTTTATTTCGAAATTTCGCAGTATACGAATTTATATTAAGATATCAAATTTGAAAGTTCGTGCTTTTATTTCAAAATCTTTAATTTCGATCCTTTTTTCAAAACTTCTTTTGCTAATTAAAGGTTTTTTTCGAAAAATATTTTATAGAACGGAAGGGTTTTAAATATTTTTCTTTGGAATGTCATTTTTTCATGGTGAACATCGATACAGAATTCGACAATTTTCGAGTATTTTGTTCATTTAAGTTATTAAATTGCAGATTGTCCTTTTTTTTGAAATCTTGAATTTTAATCCTTTTTTTCAAAACTTCTTTTCCTAATGAAGGGTTTTTTAAAAAAAATATTTTATGAAACAGAACAATTTTGAATATTCTCTTTTTGACTATCATTTTTGTCATGGTGAAAAATCAATACAGAATTAGACAATTTTATTTATTTAAGGTATCAAATTTGCAAATTCATGCTTTTATTTCGAAATTGAGTTGAAATATACGGATTTATTTATTTAAAATTATGTTAATTTAATTGAAATTCATGTGTGCTACATATTATTGACATTGGAAAATTTGGATCGCAAGAACTTTTACATGAAAAATTTCCAACTAGAAAAAATTGCCCTTGGAACTTGCGGAATAGAAAATTTGTACTCTAATCGATTATGATTATTATTTGTTAAATAAAGTTTTTTTGTTGAATTTTATCAATCAATTTATTTCAATTTATACATTTTAAGTTAACAATCTATTAACACCTTTCTAAATATAAATTTCACGTTTTTATGAGTTAGATTTTTGTATAAAAAATTCATGCAAGGACTTTTTTTTCGGAAAAATTAATCAACCTTTGACTCAACTGATGATTTTTCTTTTTACAATGAAACCTACTGCAAATTCAAAGACGTAAAATTTTTTTCAGTTCTTTATGTTTCTTGGTTTTTGGTTAATAAATTTTACAGCGAAGTAACAGTGATTTTTTTCTATAGTTTTGAGTCTTTTTTGGGTTTTCAATAACTTTTTATACATTTGAATAACTTTTTTGACATCATTTGAAATGTTCTTTCACTTAAATTGTAATTTTTCTATAGACAAATGATAATTCATAAAAATATTTTTTATGCACTACTCGATATTAATCGAACTTAATGCATTATTAATGCATAATTCGGATGTTTTAACTTCTGAAAATTATTTATAGATGAGATTTCTTAGAAAATTATAGATTTTAGTAGTGTAATTTCAGATTCAAAAATTTTATCGTGTGATCAAAAAAAATTATAAAACTTACATTTGCAGTAATAATATGAAATATTACAACTTAATGATAAAAAATTTCTTATATTAGTTTGAAAAACAATATACGAAAAGAAATTTGAAATTTCATCGTAACATTCAATTCTAATTTGCTGCCAAGAATCGAAAAACATAAATTTTTCAATTAGACTAGCGCAAAATGCGTCACTTGGTAAACTTTGCACATTCAATAATAGTACCCAGGAAAAACAATGATAACAAAGTTGTGAAACACTGCATTTTTTATAAATTTCCAACACATAATTCGTAATCAATAACTCTGAGTTTATAATGATTGTTTTTCGAAAATAAAATGAGTGATTTTGTATTTTAAAATAAATTGTTTTTTTGTAAAAAAGCACTTTCTTACATCTTTTTTAAAATTGATTCAGCTATTTCCAAAAATTAATGTTGCGAATAATCATAATTAGAGGACGTTATTTAGTCCGGAAATATAATTTGAATAGTAGGTCGAAAGCTCAAGTAAAGATTAGAATTTCCGTTGACGCGCTTAGTTTCGTCGCGCGAAAATCGGAACGGTATAATTTTCGGTTCTGGAAGTCAAGTTTCTATTTTTCCCTTGGATTATTTGGAGTTTCTTTTCTTGTGTTCGTGACGGGAGACGTTAGATGTTTACACAATGAGTTGGGCCAATTAGCGTCAATGAGACTGAAACGCTCGAGTATTTGACGCGTCCCATTTTGAAAGACTTACGACGAATCAATTGAATAATCAGGCTCAATAATGAAACTGCGAATTCGAGGGTCAGCTCGAAAATTTTTCTCAGAGCACATATTTAAGCCTGACTGCAATGTAAAAATTATTTTGTAAAACACGCACTAAAAAGGGGCTTCTAGCACCTAAAAGCGCCGTAGAAGGGGTACATGACACGGCGCATGCGCACATATGTGCGCATAACACACATAGAAGAACAAAAACACGCATTAAAGAACAAAAACACGCATTAACGAACAAAAACACGCATAAAGAACAAAAACACGCATAGAAGAACGGCGTCCACATCGAAAACGAATCGCCGGTCATAAATGTACGTCCTCTAGGTCGCTTTTGAGGTTCCAGAGGTGTCTTTTTAGTGCGTGTTTTGCAAACAAATTATACTCTAACAATCTGAAACAGTGAAAAATGAAATTAAAATAAAATTTTTAATTGTATACAAATAATCCTTTATTTTTCAGGGTCTCAATGGCCGATTGGCATTTGCCATTTTTGCGGCTGTTTTTGGTTCAGCTTTTCAGCATGGGTACAACACTGGAGTTGTCAACCCACCGGAAAATGTAAGAAAAATCATTCTTATTTTGAAATTAAAGTTCCCTTTGCGATTTTTCGTTTACTTGCAGTTTTCGAATATTTGCTTTTCTTCTTAATATTAAAACGAGTTGTAATTGAAATTGTAAAATATCAATCAAAACTTCAGAATGTTACAAAATGAAAAAAATTTTTTTAATTTTTAAAATTGTAAAATCTATAAAAGTGACAAATAACATAAATTTACAAAATCAAAAGTTAAGACAAATTTATTACATGCCGCTAAATAACATATAATTTCAAAATGTTCGGAAATAAAAAAATTTATCGAAATTGTAAAAATGTTTAAATTAAGAAATTGTCATGAGTGGTAAATTAACTTCACTTCACAAAATCAGAAGTTGAAGTAATATTGCAAATTTTCGCTAAATAACGAAATTAAAATTGTAAAATTTCATTCGAAATTTCGAAATGTTACAAAATGACAAAATGTTTCGAAATGTTTTAAATTGAAAAATCTGTAAGAATGACAAATTTAAATGGATTTAAAAAATCAAAAGTTAACAATTTCGAATTTTTCGGTAATATTGAAATTTTCACCAAGTTTTCTATTTTTTCGAAATTCAAATTTGAGAAATTAAAGACTGTATAAGGATTTCCGAAGTATCGTAATTCTCAAAGATCTTTAAGATGTCAAAAATTCTAAACATTTTCATTTCTAGAGTTATAAAATATTATATATCAAAAAACTTGAAGTTTCAAAATGTCTCAAAATTCAATTATTTCTAAAATTTCTCAAATTTCACAAGTTTTTATTTTGATATTTTGAATGAAAATTTGAATTCAAAATTTAAAAATCGAAATTAACAATTGATTGTCAGTTTCAATAAGAACAAATTGGAAACTCATCAAAAATTCAAGATCTGAAAAATAAAATTTGGAACTTTCAAAATCCAAAAATTTCAAAGATTATTCTTCAAAAATTTCATCGTGTAAAAAATTTTCGAAATTTTTTTTTTGAATTTTAAATTTACATCGCAATCCGAAATTCGAAAAGATTAAAATTGAAAATTAAATAATTATTAGACATTGGAGAAAATTATCAATTGATCAAATATTTTACATTGGGAACTATCGAAATTCGAAAGTTTTAGAAATCCAAAAATTATCAAGTCATCAAATCATCATTGACTGAAAATTGAAAACATCTGGAAACTTTGAAAATTTTTGAATTTGTGAAAATTTTGCCAACTTTTTGGGAATCTTAAAAATTTCAAAATTGTCTACTTTTTTATGATTCAAGTTTCAAGGAATTGAAAACTTTATAAGGATTTTGGAAAAGTTATAATTTCCAAAATTTTCGAAGTCCTTTAAGTTGTCCAAAATTCTTAACATTTTCGTGTATGACAGTTTAAAATTTTTGAAATTCGAAAACTTGAAGTTTTCAAATATCTTGCATTATCTTCCATTATCTCCAACACTTCTAAAAAGTTTCCAAGTTGTCAAAAATGTGTAATATTTTTCATGCTTTTAAAATTCCAAAATTGTTCAACCATAAAAAATTGTCAAATTACCCACATTTTTTACATTTATGAATTTCGTAAAATTTTAGAAAATGTATTATTTATATTGTAATAATATTATATTATATTTGTATAATTTATATTTTCATTATTTAAATTATCTATATAATTTATATAATTTGGACTAATTTTTTGTACTTACAATAGCTAGATCCTGAACGAAGTATTCAAAAAAAAATTTTTTACAGTTACAGTGATATTTTTTCCAAAAAAGTCGATTTTTTAAAGTCGAAAAATTGAATTTTCCGCCTGAAAAAATAGAAGGATGTGTTTGAAAAAAAATTCCTCCATTCACGAACTAGCTATTGAAAGTATTAGCAAATTTAGAAAATATAAGAAAATTTTCCAAATTTTCACTCGAAATTTTATACGAAAACACAATAAGAGATGTACTTTATGAAATTTTATATCGCATTTCAATAAAACCATGGTACCATGATTTAAAAAAAAAATTAATATAACAATAACAAATAAAGAATCGCTTTTTCCAATTGCTTGGGTCCACAGATAATGAAAGCCTGGATTGGAAATACCAGTTTGGATCGCGGCGGCAGCTCTGCTGACGAAGCTCGAGAATGGGCGAAACATCTGTGGTCCATCGCGGTCGCGATATTTTGCTTAGGCGGCATGGTCGGTGGCTCATCAGTCGGTTGGGTCGCCGAAAAGTTTGGCCGAAAAGGCGCCCTTCTCGGCAACAACATTTTCGTTCTCATGACCACGATTCTTCAGAGCACGTCCAAAATGGCCAAGAGCTACGAGATGTTCGTTCTCGGGCGTTTTTTCATCGGCGTCAATTCCGGATTGAACGCGGGTATCGTGCCAATGTACCTATCGGAAATTTCCCCCACGAACCTCAGGGGCGCCGTCGGTTCCGCGTATCAATTGATCATCACCATGTCCATTCTCTTCGCCAACATCATAGGCATGCAGTCACTTCTCGGCACTGAAGAAGATTGGCCCTATCTCTTCGGGATCACGTGCTTACCCGCGATTTTGCAAGTTGTCACGTTGCCGTTTTGTCCGGAAACCCCGAAATATTTGATGCTTAATCGAGGACAGGATATGGAGAGCAAGAAAGGTGAGGTTTTGAATTTATTTGGTTGATATCATTAGTTTACGTGGAAAATTTACCTTGGAAAAAAGGGTTTTCTTGACTAATTTTAAATATCAATTTATTCAATTAATTTTTGAAATAATTTCAATAACTAATTAATAAACTTAATAATAGATGAAATTAATAAAATAAATAATTAATAAATTCAATTAGTTATTAGAATTAATTATAAGGAAGGTGAATTTTTAAATTTATTTGGTCAATATCACGAAATAACGTGGAAAATTTACCTTGAAAAAAAGTGTTACCTACACTAATTTGGAGTGCTAATTTATTGAAATAATTTTAAAAACCAATTAATAAATTTGATAATTAAAAAAAATTTTTTTAAGAATTTTCTGTATAGGTTTTTGTAATAATATATGCTTTACAATTAGTATGCAAAATTTTTGAAATTTGCAAGAAAATTATATCTACATAGTTTTGATTATAAATCGGTTTCTAGGTTTTTTTTTACATTTTTATGGTATTTATGAAATTTTTAAGAATTCTTTAGTTTTTTTATAGATTGCTATATACATTTTTAAAATTCGATGCAAGCTAGAATCTGAGTTCATATTGATTTCTAGAAAAATTTCTACTATATAGAGTTTTAATGTTTCTCTCGTTTCATGGATATTCGTTTTTTGTCAGTAATCACAAGATTTTTTTGCGTTTTCTATATATTTTTTCGTGTTGTTATAGACTGCTGCATACGCTTTTTGAATTTTGATACACTAGAATTTCGAATTTTATAAATCGTAGATGTATGCTCAGATTTTTCAGAAAACATGTCTTTCAAGATATTCTATTATTTTTGAGTGCTCTCATGAATTTTTATCTAGATTTCTAGAATTTGATACTCGAATTTACAAAGTTTTTTTTAGATTTTTAGCATTGGAAAATTTTTACTGTCTACATTATCCTGAACAAAAATTTACGATCTCAATTTAAAGAAAAAAAAATTCTTCTGAACCCAAGATTGTTTTTAATTTCCAGTTGGTAAAATAATAATTATATGATTGAAATTATCTTTAAGATACATCGATGACATTTGTTTTGGATAATGTTTTTGACATTAAAAAATGTCTTAGAATTCCAAATAAGACACATTGGAGTGTCTTCGAAGTTAAAATAAGATACTTTGAGAAATGTCTTATAAATTCAAAATATCTTGGAAACAGTGTATTAGAGTTCCAGAAAAGATACTTTTCAAGGAGATAACATTCAAAATAAAACTTCAATGATTGTCTTCAAATGTTTTATAAATCGCTTCAAATAGTGACTTAGATGTTTAAAAGTGTCTTCGAATTTTAAAAAACAATTCGAATAGTGTCTTGGACATTTAAATGTGTTTTGAAAATCCGAAAAGACATACTGGAGTGTCTTATAATTTCAAATAAGAGACTTTAGGAAGTATCTCAAAAATTCGAGAGTGTCCTAAAATTCCGAATTAGAAGCTTCTCAGTGTCTTAGAACTTCGAGTAAGACATTTTGTAAAGTGTCTTAGAAATGTCTGATTATCTTTGGATTTTCAAAGACACTTTGAGAAGTGTCTTAGAAATCCAGAAAAGATACTGCAGAAGGTCATTGAATTTTAATAAGACACTTTAAGAAGCGTCTACGAATTTGTAATAAATCACTTCAAGAATAAGTGTGTCAGACGTTCGAAAGTGTCTTAGAATTTTCTTAAAACACCTTCAAAAGTGTTTTGAACACAAAAGAGTATCTCATATTTCGGTATAAAAAACATAAAAGTGTTTTAGAATTTATATTGAGACACTTCAAAAATTGTGTTGACAATAGATAGTGTCTTAGATTCCTAGATAAGACACTTTGAAGTGTCTTAGCATTTTGAACAAGACACAATCAGGTGCCTTAGAATTCCAAACAAAGCATTTCAAGAAGTGTCTTGGGTATTTCTGTATATCTTGGAACTTCAAAAAAGACAGTTTCAGAAGTGTCTCATACACTTGACAAGTTCTAAGAATTCCAGAAAACATACTTTTCAAGGACTCTAAATTCAAAATAAGACTTCAAGGATTGTCTCTAAATTTTTTATAAATCACTTTAAGAAGTGTCTTAGCCGATTAAAAGTGTCTTCGAATTTTGATAAAACACCTCGAATAGTGTCTTGGACATTTAAAACTTAAGACACATGAAAGTGTCTTATAATTTCAAATAAGAGACTTACGAAGTATCTTAGAGATTCGAGAGTGTCTTAAAATTCCGAATGAGACGCTTCTGAGTGTCTTAGAACTTCGAGTAAGACATATTGTAAAGTGTCTTAGAAATGTCTGATTATCTCTGGATTTTCAACGACACTTTGAAAAGTGTCTTAGAAATTCAGAAAAGATACTTAAGAAGGTCTTTGAATTTTAATAAGACACTTCAAGAAATGTCTACACATTCGTAATAAATAACTTCAAGAATTAGTGTATCAGACCTTTGAAAGTGTCATAGAATTTTCTTAAGGGCATGGGGCCCTCCCACCACTTTCATTTCTATCCCCACCACCGTCGAAACGTTTTTTAAGGATTTTTCCGTTAATTCACGATGTTTTACGAAAAATCTTTTTGCACACTTACTAAAGACAAGTAAACAAATTCCGCTATGTAAAGTTTTTTCGAAAAAACATCGAAAAACTGTTCTAATTCGTGTTGTGCTGTGAGAATGACCTTGAGATCTTTTTTTCAGGATTT
>JAPYZL010013105.1:0-10376 GCA_030522825.1 Platygaster orseoliae
CTGAAATTGTCAATTTTCTATCCTAAAATTCAATAAACACGATTGCCTTCATCTACGAACAATACCGCGCTCGCGGAATTCATTTTTTCGATCAAAAAATGAGTTTTCTGGCAGAAAACGCTTGGTCATCAATTGGTCATCGCTGGTTATCACTTTGGTCACCGCTGGTCACCACTTGGTCATCACAAGTGATGACCAGCGGTGACCTGCCACTTTGCTAGGGTTATAAGATTCTATGAATTAAAAATCTCCTTTTTTATCCACATTCATATCAAGTTTTAAAAATGTAAGTCTTACATTTAAATAATACAACTATCATTTTAAAAATTTATTAAAACTTATGGTTTAAAAATTTTAAGAGTTTAGTATTTCTAGAACCAAATATGTAAATTTCAAATTTCCCGCGTTGGTTACATCGGCAGTTCGGTGGATGTCGGCAAAATTCGGCTCATATCGGCCAACCAAATGCTGCCAACCGTAGCCCACGATCACCGTAGACCTTATAGACCTTATAGTACATGGACTGGCCATTCTTCTATCTGTCCCAGCAAAAGTGGTTGGCCAAACATTGAAGGTTGGACTCGGTCTTCATCGCATTGGTAGTATACCTATATATATGTAGTATATATAGATGGTATTATATATATAGTAATAGTATAATATAAAAACGAAGACTGAGTCCAATCTCCAGTGTTTGGCCATCACATTTCGTGAATGGCCAGTCCATGCACTATAGGTCTATGACGATCACCCATGATCAGTGTTCGTAACTCGTAGTACTTTAGTACTACTAAACAAGGACAGACTTATGTTTGATTGTAGCGCTAGAAAAGGAACGGAGATAGAAAAACTATGATGATCATTAAGAATGATTAAGAGAAAAATATAAACAAACTGAACAAACTTCAAAATTGCTGAAATTGCTCAAAATTACGTAAACAAACAAGTTTGAAATAAATATATTATTGCCTTATATAGGTTTCTGTCATGGTGAGCATTTTTTTAAATTATAATTCATAGAGCGAAAAATACCTTGCATTTTATAAGGATAATTAAATAATTCGCATATAATTCATTTGGTAAAATTATTCTGAAATCATGAAAAAAAAAATGATAATTCTCATATTTATGTATTAAAAATGCAAATTTTTATTTGCCAAATTATTTAGAAAAAATATTTATTTATAAAAATAAATATATATAGATTATTCGTTTCGTAAATTTATTATGAAATCATGAAAAAAAGATTATGATTCTCATATTCATTGTTAAATAATTCAAATTTTTAGTTGACAAATTATTTGAGAAGAAATAACTAGTTTTCCAAAATAAAATATAAGAACTCGAAATTGGACGAACAGATAAATTTTAATTTTCAGTTTTTTTTCTTTAAAATGCAAACTACAATAAAAATCATTTTTCAAGTTCCGGAAATAAAACTAACTTGCCTATTCCACATTTTAAAATACATTATAAATTTTAAGTTAATTTTATTTTTGCTTGTATCAAGACCATTTCTTGTGATAAAAAAAATGTACATTTTCAAAATCCCTATTTCAAAATATCAAGTGTATAAACTTTTTGAAATCCAAAATTTTAATTTTCCATCGGTTCAATCTATGCTTGAGACTATCTTTCTTTCATTCATTTTTCAAATTTTGCCAAGTCTTTTACTTTGCAATAAATTTGATGAAAAAATCTTCATCAAAAATTTATGAATGTAAAACAGAAATAATAATGATAAGAAGAAATTTCTTTAATTATCAACTTAAATGTATAAAAAAACAGTCAATATATTTTTTATAATGAAAAATAATAATGATTTTTGAAATTTTTTATCTGAAACATAAAAAAGACAAATTTTTCTGATAAAAATATTCAAACAATAACTTTTTAGGTTGTTAAATCAGCAATACTAATTTTTTATCTTTTCACATATTTTGCGATCAAGTTTTGAATCCAGATATTGTAAAACTCGAGATTCTCTTTATTGCAATTTATGGCTTTTCAAAAATTCAATCATTTTTGTTTTTTGATATAACTTTTTCATTTACATGATTTAAAAAAATTTATTTTACTTCAATCTTGATTAACAAGTTTAATAATCTGGAAAACTGTATACTTCATTTTTTAATAAGTAGTAAAATTCGTTTTATATAATGTATTTTTTCAATCAATTGCCTTTTAGTCTGAATTTGTTTTAAAAAAACTGTTTACTGACAAAAATTGTCAGTGGCGAAACATATTTTAGTAATTTATACATTAAATTTTCTTTATAAAAATAAAACTTGGCTCTGAAAATCGTTCATGAGATTTAAAAAACTATTCAAAATAAATTCTCTTATTTTTTAGGCTGATTCAACTCTGAAAATCCTCCATTTTCCTCCAACTTTATCATCCTCTAAAAGAGACGAACTTCTGAAAAAATATGGCGCAACAAAAACAAAAACCATCTTCAAATCTGGAAAATATAGTATTACATTCGCAGAATTTCCAAACAAAGAAATTGCGACAAAAGTTTTTTTTCGTCTCCACCAGCTGGAAATAAAAGGTCGGAGATTGTCAGTTGAATTTTCAACGAATGCACTATCCAGTGATAACTTGGAAAATTTAAAAAACGATGTCCAGGAAAGCGCTGAAAAAAACGAAGCCAAACAGCAAGCGAACTATCTGGAATTTTTGAAAAAATTGAACAGTTGGAGTGGGGGAGATATTTTTTGCCAACCACCACCTCCGAATTTGTGGTACAAATATCCAGAGCCAAGCAAGGATATTTTATTGAGAATTTTGGTCCAGTTGCTGAAAGAACCAGTTTTTTATTGCCAGGTTACAAATTTTTATGAATTTTTATGTATGAGTTAATTATAATATAAATAATATAAAATATATAATTAATATTATATACAATAAATATATAACATATACAATATATAAATGTATAACATATAATAAATTAAATATAACATGATAAATAATAATAAAATATAAAAAATAATATTAATGATTTCATGTATGAAATTCAGTATAAATGTACCTAATTCTAAGAATTCTTAAATAAATTTTTTTATTTCTAGGTCTTACACTTAATGAACCGAATGAATTTACCCCCACCATTCAGCGAATTGGAATCTGAGTTTCCAGTACTCCAAGAACTTTATGAAATGGAAAAATATCAAGAATTGTTCAATTCCTACCTGAACATTCAAAAAGGTAAATTTTAATTCAACAAATTAATTTTTCTATCAAGTTTTTTTATTAACTTATAAAATTTTGTTCATTAGATACCAATAGAGAATTTGAAGAAAAATCTGAAACCGAATCCGAAATCGAGTCGGACACCGAATCCATCAAACCAATAATTCCCATGAAAAGAAAAAACCCTCAAAGTTCCAAACCTATAAAAATCCCAAAATTCATCAATCCCACGAAACAAAAAAATATTCCGAAAACCAAACAAAAATCCATGAAACCCGAAGAATGTTTCGAAAGCATCGAAAAAGGAGAAGGAAAAAATTTGAAAATCGAACTGAAATCAACTCAAAAATTGCCAGAAATTCCGAGTGTTTCTTCTGTTTTCGAAGGAGGTTTTGGGAAAATTTTCTCTACAAAAGCGAAAAATGTTGAAGAAAAGGAAGAAAAAACTGAGCAATTTATTACTTCAGACCAATTGGCGCAAAATCGAATTTCTGAAAATGGTAAGTTACTACGTTTCTAATAACTGACGACTTGAAATATACACTTAATTTAATTTAATTTTTTCAGATTGGAAACTTTTGCCGGTTTTCAAAAATTACGTTCCTGGAAAGCCAACTTGTCGTTTGTACCTGAAAAATTTGTCAGAAAATGTGGATGAACAAGATTTGCATTTCATTTACAAAAAATATTTGGACCCGAAAATGGACAACCCAGAAAATGAGTCAGTATTTGAATTCTTTTTAAAATATGTTGTGAAATTTGATTGATTGAATTTTTTTGTTTCAGATACGCGTTGAGATTAATGAAAGAAGGTCGAATGAGAAACCAGGCTTTTGTTACACTGCAAAATGTTGCTCAAGGACAGTTAGCGCGTGAAGAAACAAATGGTTACATTTTGAAAGATAAGCCGATGGTTGTACAGTTCGCAAAATCTAAGACATAAATTTTTTAAGGTATGTTTTGAGTATTTTCAGAAGTTCCTGTGATTTAGAATAACTCTTTTTGTTTTTCTGTAAAATACTTCTCACTTTTCCAAAAATAATGATAATTATAATACGTCGTTTTAGATTTTTCTTGAAGAATGTTAACATTTTACATATTTGAATACAGCATGAAAATTTAATTTGTAACATCCATGTTGTTCTTGAAAAATCTTATCTTTTAATGCATTTTGGAAACTGCAATCTTGAGAAATGGTATCTATTGTGCATACATTTTTTATGCATTCTTGACATTTGTATACATTTATTGGATATACAGATTTTTGTACAAATTGAAATTATAGCTTGTCCTTCATATATACAAGAAAAATTAATTATTAATTATACTGCAGAGTAAGTCATCATGAATCATCATGAGTGAAACATAAGCTAATCATATTTTGTAGTATTTATTACATAATATACATTTCAAAAAACTCAACCATATAGTAACTGATTCGTATAACTTAGTCAATATTCACACAAATTAATATCAATTTAAATAAATAAATATTTTCGTCTGGAAAATACTCGCCGCAGAAGGTCATCCTTGTATTATAAATAGTTTTGGAGTTTCTCACGGGTAGCTTCATTTTTTATTTGTTTTTCTCTAACTTGAATAGTTTTTAAATTGGGACATTTCACATGTAACTCAGTCGCATTCACCGTGCCAGTGAATTCAAGGGTAGTCTCGCCAAAGTCGCCCATCAAATTAATCCATCTTATATTTTTTAAGTGGTAAAATGCAGTAAATTCGCAAGTTGTGATCGGATTCATGTATAAATCAAGTTCTTCTAAATTTCGGAGTCCTTTGAAAGTCCCATTGTAAAAATATATAACTTTGTTAACCTGTTAAATGTACTGAAAATGATAATTCCAATAATAATCAGTTACCTGCGTATGGTATGTAACTTGTTGCTTAATTGTAGAAACTTCAAATTTACCAGTCCGGCAAAAGCTTTGTTCTCTATTACGCTGATTTTATTGTTGTATAACTTCAATCGCTCTAGTTTTGTTGAGTAACCTAGATCTCCTTCGGATATTTGTGATATATTGTTGGACACCAGAATACATTCAACAAGAGACTGCCCCAAACCCCAAATACCAGGCCCTATTACTTGAATACCAGCTGAAAACAACCTTAAACTTTCTACGTTCCCGACAATGTCTACGAAATGACTTGTCATATTCTCGAGATTGCCATCGCCGAGACTCACTGCTTGAAGCGAGGTAATATCTGTGAAATATTTTCCTGTTATGTTTTCACCGTTTACACTCATTGTAATCTTGGGAGTAGAGATAACTTGTCCATTTTTTTTTCGAAAGTCAAAAACGCTCCCCCATAAACCGAAGCTTTTTAGAACCAGATTGAAATTTCTACTGAAGGTTGTTAATGCTTCTAAGGAAACTGAATCACATCTCAATATGGTAAGCCGAGTAACAATTCTGGGGATAACAGGAGGATCTCCTATTGCATAAGATTCAAATCGATTTCCAAATGCGTAGACTTTTAGCCCACTCTCCAATAATGTGATATTTTTTATGTTGGAGAAATCAGCACTTTCCCCGCACTTGATATCTATAGTCCTTTCGTCTTTTGCAATCTTTATTTTGAATTGATATTTTTTCTTAGATGGGCAAAAGTATCCATCGTAAGAATTATCCTTAGTCCTCTCGTCAAAAACGCAACCAGTAATGTAATGAAAGCCATCAATGTCCAAAGATGCGGAACATATTGTAATGAAAAGTAATGCAAAACGGAACAACTCCATTATTTTTCAAAGAATGGCTGGGAGATTTTCGATACTGTGAAACGAGTGGAGAAGATCTGCAATCAGCAACGAAATTTGTTTTTGTAATTTCAACTGTAGTTGCGTACGCAATTTTGATGATGGCGTAATGAATGCTTGAGGGAAAATATGTCTAGAGTTGTTTTTAAATTTTGAACTTTTTCGATAACAATTCATTGTCGAATATTATTTCTTTTTATGTCAATTGTATAAAAGCATTTTTAATTTTTCGCTAAATCCTGCATAAAAATCTTCTTTCTGAAGTGGCAGAAGCATTAATAGCAACATCGAGAATTAAATGGAAAATTATAAAAGAACCTGAGAGAGGCGCATCCTTATTATTTATACTATTTGAAGAGTTTTAAAAAATTGGTTTACTCTATCGAAAAACTCAAGTGTCAATTTTGAAACATAATAGGAATAGCAAAAACTACTTATCAGTTGGATGAATGAAATTTGATAAATTATATAAATATATGAACGTGAGATAAACACTAAAAAACATACGTGAAAAATTGTCGGTAATTCGAAGAGAACTTACGTTTATTGGCTGCAATAACTAATAGATTCATATAGCTGAAAGTGGCGTTATTTATTGGGTAACTCCCCTCCCCATGTTGCCCAATGAACAAAAACATACGATTATATCGCCTTCCTCTCATCTTTTTACCTTACGTAATATTCAGTTATGATTTTTTACAATAACGATGTTTCATGTGGAGATAAAAAATAATTCGAAATTTTGTAAAGAATTCAATCAGTCATCATGTTGTACGAAAAATTTCCTTGCCATTATCTAGCTGCGTAAAGCAATCAAATTTTACAAAGAGATAGCGTATCTCGAGAAACATAATAGTTTTTCATTTGCATTTTTATTAAAATCGGTAAAAACTTCGACTTGGCATCGTGGAAAATGAAAATTCACGAAAAGATAGCGTATCTCGAGAAACATAATAGTTTTTCATTTACACTTTTATTAAAATCGGTAAGAACTTCGACTTGCCACTGTGGAAAATAAAAATTCACGAAAAAATAACGTATCTCGAGAAATATAATAGTTTTGCATTTGCACTTCCATTGAAATCGGTAATGACTTCCACTTATCAGTGTTGGAAATAAAATTTTTTCGCGAAAAAATCCTGACTTATGTAGTCATTCATTTTTATTTTTTGAAAAGATACAAAAAAAATATATAAATAAGCATAAAACGCTTTTTCAAGATTTCTATATGTACATGTAAAAGATGTCGAACATTTACGAAAAATGGCTATTAAAAAAACATTTATTGATGACTTGTTGAAACTTCTCAAATCGACTGTATTAAAATAAATTAACAGTATGTTAATATTGTCGAAAGAATCTTTCATGAAATAAGAAATTTTTAACCGACTACTCTAATGCAGAAAAAAAATATTTTGATAATCATTTTCTAAACCAATCAAATCGATACATAGTTTTCGTACACACATCAATATTTACTTGCTGTCTCATACTTTTTCATTGATAATATTAGATTTCGGCGAATTCTATGATTCTACAAATGTTTGGAATTTGTTTAGATTGAAAAAAAGTTCCTAAAAAGGGACTACAGTTTAGCAATTTTTTCACACCATAAAAATATTATTGAAAATTCGACTACTATAGATAAAAATAACTTATACAACTTCGTTATTGAAAGAATAAAACAAAAGTTTTATTAATTGAAAATGGAAGTATAAAAATTTTTATGTCTCCACCTCCGAAAAGAATTGAAAAAGAAAAAAAATCTATTGTTAAAAAATTCCACAAAAACAGAGCGTTATAACTATTGATAAAATTTTTTCCTATTTTGCATTATAATTTTAATTTTGTAATTAATATTATATTTTTGTAATTTTGTCATTCATAAAAACTAAAGCAAAAAAAAGTTGGTTTTTTGTGAATTTAAACAATTATAATATATGCATTATAATAACAGTGCACAAAAAAGTTATACACAATAGTACCCTCCCAATTTCGTAATAAATTTCATAATTGATGGCGTATAGGTATATGTAGTTGCAAATCACTCTTAAAAATAAAACGACTTGATTATTGTTCAGAAAAATCATGGAAAATTATACAGTTTTTCGAGATTCATTACGATACTTTGTTAAATGGACTTATTCTTTTGAAATTCTCATTCCTCGTCTTTCACAAAGAAATATAATTGTAAGCGATTTGATACGAGCGCACAGCGAAATAAAGCCGAGTAATTGCTTCCATTGAGAGCTAAAAAACGTCAATTACGCCTCCGTAACTCCGATGTGTCTTAAGAAAAGGTGTTCAAAGTGGGGTATGCATATATTCCAAAGTAAGGATCATGTTTGAAGCTGCATCAGGACATTCTCTCTCGAAGCGTCCCAACTAAATTAGTTCTCGCGCGGATTTATCGATGTTAATCAAAATTGCCAAGTCCAGTTTCAATTTTGGGAATACTTTTACGGATATTTATTACAAGAGTTTGCCAAAATTTTATATTACGTATTATAATCGTGACTAAGTTTCTTAGTTTAATCAATGTTGAGTGAACATTTTGGAGTAACCTCAGGAATGTTGACTGTGAGTAAATTTGCATTTCTGTGATGTGATTTTTAAGGTTATTTGTTGTAATTTTTTGTATGTTGGAATTTTCAAATTGAGAATATATTATACAGGGTGATTCAACATGACCTGAGCACCCGAAAAATTTAGATTTCTTGTAAAATTCCAAGACAATATTTCCTTTGCCACTTTTTACAAAATTCAAAATCAAAAAAGTTATTCAAGTTTGAAATTTAAACAATAAATGCGCTTTTTCAACAAGTGGGAATGGAAACCACGGACCAAACTCTATCTAAATTTTCTTCCTATATTTCTGAGTCGAAAAGTCCTTTGTCACTTTTCACAAAACTCAAAATCAAAAAAGATATTCGAGTTAGAAGTTTCAACCAATCAGATTTATCAGATTTTAAACTCGAATATCTTTTTTGATTTTGAGTTCTATGAAAAATGGCACAGGACTTTTCGATTCAGAAAATTATGAAGAAAATTTAGATAGAGTTTGGTCCGTGGTTTCCATTCCCACTTGTTGAAAAAGCACATTTATTGTTTAAATTTCAAACTTGAATAACTTTTTAATTTTTGAGTTTTGTAAAAAGTGGCAAAGGAAATATTATCTTAGAATTTTACAAGAAATCTTAATTTTTCGGGTGCTCAGGTCATGTTGAATCACCCTGTATATACGTAAAATTACTTTTACTTTTTTTTATAGATCAATTCAGTAATAACAATAGGGGTTGAGAACCTTTATTGTATGGAATTTCTTTTTTTTATTTTATAATTAAAAAATCAATCGCATTGCCCTTTTCAAGTAAAAATATATTTTTACGAACTAGACACTTTCAGCGTACACATTTTGTAATTTCAAATACTTTCCTGTTCTCACTCAGAAAAAAATCTCTTTTTTTTTACTAAAAAATATAGTAATGGGAGATCGAGATGAAGTATCGTGAATTTTACTATCACAATATTGTATTATTCAAAATATTCTTATTGTAGTTGTTTCTGAATTTTAGTAATTATTGAAGATAATGAATGATATTCATAAAAAAGAGTAAATTTTTACAATATTGAAATTCTGGTAATCTCCGAAATTTTCGATATTTTGATAATTTCTCAATTTTAATATACTTATGAATAAATTTTTTCGACTATTTGTCATTCCAAATTTTCAGAGACTTAAAAATTTCCATAAATCCTAAATTTTTCAACTACTTATTATTTATGAATTTGTCGAAAATCCTATCGTTTGCAAAATTTCTGAATTTTAATAATTATTTAAGATTATGAACACTGAGCGAAGGATACCGAGCTAGCACGGGCGGTCCGCCACCGTGTGCCGGGCGAGGAATTTTTTTTCCAAAGCGCCACCGTCTCAGGGGTTTTCGCCGGCGTGACGGTGGCGAAAACCTCTGAGACTGTGGTATAGGTGTGCGATACCTGAAAAAAGTATCGGTATCGAAGTATCGAGTATTCCAAAAATGTCGATACCGATACGAGTTCGATACCGTGATAACGTACTCGATACAGAAAGTATCGAGTACTCTAATGCCTAAAAAAAAAACGTTTCCTAGGCATACAAAAATTTACTATAGCAGTATTAAAATAAGTCCAATTATTATTCATTTGGCGAAGAAATTATTGAGGTAAAACTTTTAAAATTATTTCAGTATTTTTTTCACAATAAAAACTTCTAAAAATACCCTTTTTTGAATGCCCTGAAATCGCACACTATTTTGCGTGACGTCACTTGACAGATGCAAACATCAACGCAGAACAGTGATTTGCAGTGTTTTTGTTTATTTACATATGAAATAACATTAAATTAAGTAAATTTACTTTACTAAATTTA